>CABHPQ010159264.1:0-43434 GCA_902168405.1 Peromyscus aztecus
GGACTGTGGCAAAAATTCTGAAATAAAAGAGTATGAAGGGTCAGGTGGAGAAAGAACGGACAGCATCAGAAGAGGAAAGAGCAGCCTGATGGTGTGAGGAACCTGAAATGAATACAGTCTGCCAGGTCGAGAGCCTTACTGCTTCAGCCTGGAGAAGGGCCCAGGGTACTGTGGGAGGTAGTGTTGTCACAGAAAGCATACACATTTACTGGGGCAGTATCTAATTGATTTTGGAGTCTGTCCTGTGTTGTTAGCCTCTTCTTCACTGGATGTCGGATTAGTTAGGAAACACAGTCAGGTTAGGTTCGTGGTGATAGAGTGCGACTCCTTTTGGTGTGCAGCAGCTTCTGTTCCTGGCAAGGCAGCTGGGATCCGCTGCAGTATTTCCTGGCAGGAAGTTCAAGTTCTCACAGCATTTGTATATGTCTTTCTGTAAACTCTCTGGATCTGCACAGGCACCTGGCTTCTCCCGCTGGAAATCTTGCCTCATGGGTACCCAATAGCAGCTGGAACAATGAAGGTATTACCTTCACTCAGACAGGTTTTCTGACACTCTTAAATTCAGTATCTTGACTTCCTGTAACTAATGTACTTTCTTCCCCAGAATGGGGGTTTCCCTTGAGATCCCACTGTTGTGACCCTGCCTGGTCTTTTCCATACCAGGACTGTCCAGCCTACTATTTATCCGGAGGTCTGAAAATGATGTTTAATTTCCAAACTATTCAAGGAGGCTCTTGTGGGGTGTCATTCACCACACTGCTGACTCCTGGACCAGCACAAATTGAATTCCATGCATGCTTGCTTATCTGCCTTTGACAGCTCCTTGGAGTCTCCCATGATGCAGTGTGGGTGCAGAGGCTGGCTTCATTTCTAGCCCCTCCCTTAGGCCCTGCTCGTTTCCTCTCCCAGCAGCTTCTTCTCCTAGGGCTGTCTGTAGAGTCTGCTCCCCACCCCTGCTGACAGAAGCCTTCTCTTTCAAATGCCAAACCTCCTACAATGTTCATGGGACAGTCTCCAGATAAGCACCACTGCTGTGCCTTGAATAATAACATATTTTCACTTGAAAGTTGCCAGGGTCCAAAGACCTGGAGCAATTGCTGCAGCTAATCAGGAAGTGCAAAATGAAGCTAAAAAGAGAAAGCGATTTGCCAACGAATTCTCTGTTCTTAGGAAAAGAAAGCAGATATGTCTGTGTAACAAAAGAACTAAAAAAAAATAAGATTAAGGTGAAAGGGTGTTATTTATTTACACAATCTCCATGCTTTTCTTGCTTTTTAAAAGATATCTTGGAAATCTGCAGGTGCTACTTAAAATATATATTTTAAAAAGCACCAAACGCCAGCCTGCAGTCCCTTGATTTCTGCAAGTGAAAACTGTGTGTGTTAAAGCACAAAGGGAAGGGTAGTAACCAGTTGCCATCCTGAGGTCTGAAGGACAACACCATAGAAAACTGCCGGTGCCTCCTTGGCAGTAATTACCGCTTCCTCCCTTGCTGGTTGACCAGTTGCTTTTCCTTATTACATTCTCCTGGTTTCCCAAGAGGCAGCTGCCAAGATATTGAGTGCGTATTCTGAAGAATTTCTTCCAAGAGGAAGGCAGTCCTCTAATCAGAAGGCTGGCTAGAAGTTACAGACCAAGTTATATGGCCAAGTTATAGACCTATGTTTTGCATATGAAAAATGAGCAGAAACAAAATACTGGAATCAGGCACACTGTCCAACATCCTCTCAGAGTGCGTATGTATGGGAAGTAGCCATCCCAGGAGAAACACCCACTTTAAACTGAGACAGGTGACTGCTCACGGTCCCCACTCCCCAGCTCAACCTTTATAGAGAATAATGCATTCTGTGTCTGACCATGGTTGCTATTTGGATCTTCCTCCACCCACACTCATTAAGCTGTGGTCCTTCTTGCCAGAGACTTTTGTATTAGGAGTCTAAGAGTGAGCACAAGAGAGCAGTTTGACTTCTACACGATGCTGCATTTGACTCATCGGATTTTCCTTCGTAGATGAATTTTGCTCCTGCTGACAGCAAGCATAATTGCTGCACAGGGAGTTTCACTCTAGTTTTTTTTTTGCTGGATTTTTTACAGTGTAAGCGATCTTGGACAACAAAGTTTTTCAGACCACATCCTGTTTCTGAGCAAAGAAAATCAACTTGTATTCTGACATTCAGCCTTACAGCAGTTCCTTGCTTCACTGTGGGGAGTCTGGTTATTTTTAAAATTGCTATTATTATTTCAGATGACAGAAAATAACCTAATAATTAATTTTTAGGGTATGCAGAGCACCTGTGTTATTACAAAAGTGCAACTACATGAAATGAACTTTTCATATTTTAAAGGATTCTCAACCATTTGTGTACTAGGATTATGTTGTCTTCCACACACACAAAAAGAATTATAATGCATAATTTACTGCCCTTGCCCCTCCATTTCTCCATTTGGCTTCTCTCTTTAGGAATGATAGTACAGTAGACAAGAAAATAGATCTGGCAAGAACATATTAAATTGTCTAACTTTACTGATAAGTCTTAATTTGCGTGACTGATATCTGTTAAAAAATAGTCCATGACATTTTAGTTTTTAAACCTGTGCAATTATTATGATCCTGATTTCAGAGTGGATTTATTTCTCTCTGAGTTCTCTTCCAAATAATTACCAGGCACATAGAAACCGCAGACATGTTGATGAGCTGCTCCATGGCTGTTTTAAGTTCTTTCTCCTGTTGAAATCTGAGAGTTCATAAGGCTCTTTAGACAGGTGATGACTTTGAGAATGGCTGCTGAACTCCAATCCTCCCAGGAAAACTCCTTGCTAATTTTCATTTTTCTGTCTTCTTGTCCAGTCATTAAAAATCAAACAAGCAAAGAAAGAAAGAAACAAACAACAACAATAAAACCCAAAGAAGTTTTTCTTAATTTGCTTTGTTCAAGGACCCTAATGTAGAGAAAGCTTCTGAGGACAAATGCAAGCCAGGGATCTACCCTGATTCTTCCTATAGTTAAAAAGAAAACTTGGGGCTGGAGGGATGGCTGATGAACTTTGATACTTGCTGCTCTTCCAGAGGACTAGAGTTCAATTCCCAGCACCCACATCTGTGAGGTGGCTTATAGTCTCCTGAATCTTTAGCTCCAGGGGATCCAATGCCCTCTTCTGACTGCTAAAGGCATATACAGATAGACTGACACACAGACACACGTAAAAGATAATTAAGTACTTATTAAAGAAAAAAGAATCCTGTTTTACATTACCATCCTTTGTTTTGGGTAGAGATTTAGGAAAAGTCAGGATTGGGGAGATTGAATGAACCCCCTCACTGTTTATAATCTAGCACAGGACAAACTATGGCCCCCCAAAAATTTCCAGAATATTCACTGTGACCTCTCCATCTGCTTCAATAAGAAAATCCCATTCAGAGGGTATCCTTTCAAGAACTGTCTTGTTCATTAACTATGATCATTTCCTCCATGTGACCATAATTATGTGTTTTGGGTAAATACTAGTAATTATGCATATTATTACATTCATGTTCTTAGCAAATACAGTAGGAACTTCTAGCTACTTCAGGTACCAAAAATTACAAAGTAAAATTCCAAATTATTGTATTAAAATTTGTACCTTGAGTTCAGAGCTTGAACTTGGATTCTAACGCTCTGACCGAGTTTAGAATGGGTAAAACATGTGAGAAGTTGATTTCAAAACGGAGACCACGGGTCAATATTGTGGTGGTATTGTGTTCCCCAAAATATTGTGTACCTTAATAAACTTATCTGGGGTCAGAGAACAGGACAGCCACAATATTAAACATGAGGATAGGCAGTGGTAGCATACGCCTTTAATCCTAGCATTCCAGAGGCAGAAATCCATGTGTTCAAGGATACACCCAAGCATGGTGACCCACACCTTTAATCCCAGAAAGCAAGCCTTTCATCCCAGGGAGTGGTGGTAGAAAGCAGAAAGGTATATAAGGCATGAGGACCAGAAACTAGAGACATTTGCCCTGGAGAGGCATTTGCCCTGGAGAGGCATTTGCCCTGGAGAGGCATTTGCCCTGGAGAGGCATTTGCCCTGGAGAAGCATTCAGGCTTCTAGCAGCAGTTCAGCTGAGACCCATTTTAGATGAAGACTCAGAGGCTTCCAGTCTGAGGAAGCAAGACCAGCTGAGAAGTTTGCCAGGTGAGGTTAGCTGTGGCTTGTTCTGTCTCTCTGATCTTCCAGTGTTCACCCCAATACCTGGCTGAGGTTTGATTTTATTAATAAGACTTTTAAGATTCATGCTTCACAATATAATCTCTACAATGTCTGAAGTAGTAGCCCAGGAAAACAGAAACCTGAATGCACATGCCATTCAGTGTGGCCCCAATGGGAAGAAGGACAAAGGAGACCAGCACACCCTCAAGTCTGTCTTCTATGCATCTTTTTCAATTTGACTACTTTGCTCCTCTTTCCATCAACAGTGCTAAGTTGGTGTTGGTCTGCCCCTTGAATCTGCATTGACGTGGTGACTCCTTTTTGCAGATACAATGTGACAGAACAGAATTAATGGTGTTTCTGTTCTGAGTCCAGGCCTCAGAGGGTCTTTTGTTCTGACATTTTGTCTTTCCGTTCTCTCACAACAATTTGAATAATGTCTGAATGATAATTTTTTAAAGATACATTTATTTACTTTATTAAGAATTATTTTTAAGCTGGGCCGTGGTGGCACACGCCTTTAATCCCAGCACTCGAGAGGCAGAGCCAGACGGATCTCTGTGAGTTCCAGGCCAGCCTTGGCTACCAAGTGAGTTCCAGGAAAGGCGCAAAGCTACACAGGGAAACCCTGTCTCGAAAAAAAAAAAAAAAAAAAGAATTATTTTTACTCATTTTATATACCAATCAAAGATCCCCCTCTTCCCTCCTCCTGTCCCTCCAGCTTCCTCCCCCAACCCACACCCCTATATCCTCCTACAAGAAGGTAAGCCCTCCCATAAGGAGTCAGCAGAGCCTGGTACATTTAGTAGACTCGGATCCAAGCCCCTCTCCCTTCATCAAGGCTGTGTGTGCAAGGTGTCCCATCATAGGTAGTGGGCTCCAAAAGGCCTGCTCATGCACCAGGGATGGATTCTGATCCTACTGCCAGGGGGGCCCTTAAGCAGATTAAACTACACAACTGTCTCCCTTGTGCAAAGGGCCTAGTGCAGTCCCATGCTGGCTCCACAGCTGTTGATCTAAATTTCATGAGTTCCCACTAGTTTGGTTTGGTTGTCTCTGTAGGTTTCTCCATCATGACCTTGATGCCCTTGCTCATAGATTCCCCTTTCTCTCTCTTTGACTGGACTCCTAGAGCTCTGCCTGGTGTTTGGCTGTGGATCTCTGCATCTGCTTCCATCAGTTGCTGGATGAAGGCTCTATGATGACAGTTAGGGTATTCAGTAACCTGATTACTGGGTTAAGCCACTTCAGGCACCCTTTCTCCACTATTGCTAGTAGTCTAAGCTGGGGTCATCTTTGTGGATTCCTGGGAACTTCTCTAGTACCTCATTTCTTCCTATCCTCATGATGTCTCCCTCTATCACTGTATCTCTTCCATTGCTCTTCCACTCCACTCCTGTTCCAGCTTGACTATCCCGATTCAATCCCTTCTGTTCTCATCCCCCATGCCTTACCCTCCATTGCCCCCACCATCCCCAGTTTACTCATGAAGATCTCATCTATTTCCGTTTCCCAGTGTAATCCATGTGTCCCTCTTTGAGTCCTCCTTGTTAGCTAGCTTCTCTGGAGCTGTGAGTTGTAGTCTGGTTATCCTTTTCTTTACATCTAGTATCTTCTTATGAGTGAGTATATACTGTGTTTGTCCTTCTGAGTCTGGGTTACCTCACTCAGGATGATATTTTCTAGCTCCATCCATTTGATGCAAATTTCATGATGTCATTGTTTTTCACTGCTGAGTAGTACTTCATTGTGTATATGTACCACATTTTCTTAATCCATTCTTTGATTGAGGGGCATCTAGGTTGTTTCCAAGTTCTGGCTATTATGAATAATGCTGCTGTGAACATAGATGAGCATGTATCTCTGTGGTATGATTGAGCATTCCTTGGGTATATGCCCAAGAGTGGTATAGCTGGGTCTTGAGGAAGATTGATTCCCAATTTTCTGAGAAACTGCCACACTGATTTCCAAAGTGGCTGTACAAGCTTGCATTCCCACCTATAGTGGAGGAGTGTTTCCCTTGCTCCACATCATCTCCAACATAAACTGTCTTCAGTGTTTTTGATCTTAGCTATTCTGACAGGTGTAAGATGGTATCTCAGAGTTGCATTTCCCTGATGACTAAGGATGTTGAGCAATTCCTTAAATGTCTTTCAGCCATATGAGATTCTTCTGTTGAGAATTCTGTTTATCTTTGTACCCCATTTTTAATTGGATTGTTCATTATTTTGATATCTAGTTTTTTGAATTTTTATATATTTTGGAGATCAGTCCTCTGTCAGATGTGGGCTTAGTGAGGATTCCCATTCTGTAGGCTGTTGTTTTGTCTTATTTAACATGTCCTTAGCCTTACAGAAGCTTCTCAGTTTCAGGAGGTCCCATTTATTAATTGTTGTGCTCAGTGTCTGTGCTACTGGTGTTATATTTAGAAAGTGGTCTCCTGTGCCAATGAGTTTAAGACTACTTCCTACTTTCTCTTCTATCAGATTCAGTGTAATTGGTTTTATATTGAGGTCTTTGATCCACTCAGACTTGAGTTTTGTACATGGTGATAGATATGGATCTTTTTGCAATCTTCTCCATGTTGACATCCAGTTATGCCTGCACCATTTGTTGAAGATGCTTTCTTTTTTCCATTGTACAGTTTTGACTTCTTTGTCAAAAATCAGGTGTTCATAGGTGTGGGGGTTAATGTCAGGGTCTTGAATTCAATTCCATTGGTCTACATGTTGGTTTTTATGCCAATACTAAGCTGTTTTTATTACTGTAGCTCTATAGTAGAGCTTGAGGTCAGGGATGGTGATGCCTCCAGAGGTGGTTTTATTGTACAGGATTCTTTTGGCTATGCTGGATTTTTTGTTTTTCCATATGAAGTTGAGTATTGTCCTTTCCACGTCTGTGAAGAATTTTGTTAAGATTTTGATTGGGATTGCATTGAATCTGTAGATTACTGTTGGTAAGATTTCCATTTTTACTATGTTAATCCTACCTATCCATGAGCATGGGAGATCTTTCCATTTTCTGATATCTTCTTCAATTTCTTTCTTCAGAGACTTAAAGTTTTTGTCATACAGGTCTTTCACTTGCTTAGTTAAAGTTAATATACCCCCCAAGGTATTTTATATTATTTTTTGGCTATTGTAAAGGGTGATACTTCTCTTACTTCTTTCTCAGCCCATTTATCATTTGTGTATAGGAGGGCTACTGTTTTTTGTTTGTTTGTTTGTTTGTTTGTTTTAAGTTAATCTTGTATCCTGACACATTACTGAAGGTGTTTATCAGCTGTAGGAATTCCCTAGTAGAATTTTTGGGGTTGATTATGTATACTATCATATCATCTGCAAATAGTGAAAGTTCGACTTCTTCGTTTCCAATTTGTATCCCCTTGATCTCCTTTGGTTGTCTTATTGCTCTAGCTAGAATGTCAAGGACTATATTGAATAAATATGGGGAGAGTGGACAGCCTTGTCTTGTTCCCGATTTTAGTGGAATCACTTTGAGTTTCTCTCCTTTTAATTTGATGTTGGCTGTCAGCTTGCTGTAAATTGCCTTTATTATGTTTAGGTATGGTCCTTGTATTCTTGATCTCTCCATGACCTTTATCATGAATGGGTGTTGGATTTTGTCAAAGGCTTTTTCAGCATCTAATGTGATGGTCATGTATTTTTTTTCTTTTAGTTTGTTTATATGGTGTATTACATTGACAGACTTCTGTATGTTGAACCAACCTTGCATCTCTGGGATGAAGCCTACTTGATCATGATGGATAATCGTTTTGATGTGTTCTTGGAGTCTGTTTGCCAATATTTTATTGAATATTTTTGTATCAATATTCATGAGGGAGATTGGTCTGCAATTTCTTTTTTTGTTGCATCTTTTGTGGTTTGCATATTAGAGTAACTGTAGCCTCATAAAAGCAGTTTGGTAATGTCCCTTCTGTTTCTATTGTGTGGAACAATTTGAAGAAGTATTGGTATTAGCTCTTCTTTGAAAATCTCTTAGAATTCTGTGCTGAAACCATCTGGTCCTGGGTTTTTTGGTTGGGAGATTTTAATGACTATTTCTATTTCCTTAGGGGTTATTGGTCTATTTAAATTGTTTACCTGGTCTTGATTTAACTTTGTTATGTGGTACCTAACCAGAAAATTGTGCATTTCTTTTGGATTTTCCAATTTTGTGGAATACAGGTTTCTGAAGTATGACCTGATGATTCTCTGGATATCCTCATTGTTTGTTGTTATCTCTTGTTTCTCACTGCTGATTTTGTTAATTTGGATACTCTTTCTGCCCTTTGGTTAGTTAGGATAAGGGTTTGTGTATCTTGTTGATTTTCTCAAAGAACCAACTTTTTGCTTCATTGATTTTTTTGTATTGTTCTCTTTGTTTCTATTTTATTGATTTCAGCTCTCAATTTGATTATTCTGTCATCTGTTCCTCCTGGAATTTGCTTATTATTGTTCTAGAGCTTTCAGGTGTGCTGTTAAGTCACTAGTGTGAGAGTTTTCCAACTTCTGTATGTGGGCATTTAGTGCTATGAATTTTCCTCTTAACACTGCTTTCATAGTGTTCCATAAGTTTGGGTATGTTGTACATTCATTTTCATTGAATTCTAGGAATTCTTTAATTTCTTCCTTTATTTCTTTCTTGACCCATTGGTGATTCAGTTGAGCATTATTCAGTTTACATGAGATTGTAGGCTTTCTGTAATTTGTGTTGTTGTTGAATTCTAACTTTAAGCCCTGGTGGTCCAATAAATTACAGGATGTTATTCCAATTTTCCTTGTATCTATTGAGATTTGCTTTGTGACTGAGTATGTGGTCGATTTTAGAGAAGGTTCCATGGGGTGCTGAGAAGAAGGTATATTCTTTTTTGTTAGGGTGAAATGTTCTGTAGATATCTATTAAGTCCTTTGAATCATATCATCTGTTATGTCCCTTATTTTTCTGTTAAGTTTCAGTCTGGCAGATCTGTCCATTGGTGGGAGTGGAGTGTTGAAGTCTCCCACTATTAATGTGTGGGGTTTGATGTGTGATTTAAACTTTAGTAATGTTTCTTTTACATATGTGGATGCCCTTGTATTTGGGGAATAAATGTTTAGAACTGAGACTTCATCTTGGTGGATATTTCCAGTGATGAATATGTAATGTCCTTTCAGATCTCTTTTGGTTGATTTTAGTTTGAAGTCTATTTTGTTAGATATTAGTATAGATACGCCAGCTTGCTTCTTAAATCCATTTGATTGGAAAATCTTTTCCCAGCCTTTTATTCTGAGATAGTGTCTGTGTTTGAATTGAGGTGTGTTTCTTGAATCCAGCAGCAGGATGGACCTTGATTTCATATCCATTCCGTTAGCCTGTGTGTTTTTATAGGTGAATTGAATACATTGATATTAAGGGATATTAATGACAAGTGATTGTTAATTACTGCTATCTTTTGGTGGCAGTGTGTGTGTATTTGCCTTCTTTTGGATTTACTGCTGTAGAGTTATCTATTGCCTGTGTTTTCATGGGTGTATATGACTTCCTTAGGTGGGAGGTTTCCTTCTAGTGCTTTCTGTAGGGCTGGATTTGTGAATAGGTATTGTTTAAATCTGGTTTTGTCTTAGAATGTCTTGTTCACTCCATCTATGGTGACTGAAGGTTTTGTGGGTATATTAGTCTAGGAGGGCATCTATGGTTTCTTACATTACATCTGTCCAGAACCTTCTCACTTTCAGAGTCTCCATTGAGAAGTCAGGTGTTATTTTGATGGGTCTGCCTTTTTAAGTCACTTGGCCTTTTTCCTTTGCTACTATTACTATTCTTTCTTCATTTTGTATGTTTAGTGGCTTAATTATTCTGTAGTGAGGAGACTTTTTTTGAGTGGGGTTAGACTATTTGGTGTTCTATAAGCTTCTTGTGTCTTTGTAGGTATTTCCTTTTTAAGTTGGGAAAGTTTTCTTCCATAATTTTGTTGAATATATTTTCTCTGCCTTTAAGTTGGTATTCTTCTCCTTTTATCCCTATTATTTTTAGGTTTGGCCTTTTCATGGTGTTCCAGATTTCCTGGACATTTTGTGTTATGACTTTTTTGGCTTTGGTATTTTCTTTGACTGACAAACCTCTGTTGTATCCTTTACGCCAAAGGATACATCTTCCATTTCTTGTATTCTGTTGGTTATGCTTGTATCCATACTTCCTGTTCATTTACTCAGATTTTCTATTTCCAGCATTCCCTCAGTTTGTGCCTTCTTCATTGCTTCTGTTTCAATTTTCATGTCTTGAACTGTTTCCTTCAAATGTTTAATTGCTTTTTCATGGTTTTCTTGCCTCTCTTTAAGGGATTTATTGATTTCTTCCAATTTTCTGTTTGTCTTTTCCTCAATTTTTTGAAGGAATTTTTCATTTCCTCTTTTAAGGCCTCTATCATCTTCATAAAGTTATTTTTAAGGTCACTTTCTTCTGCTTCTTCTACTTTGTGATGTTCAGGTCTTGCTGTTGTAGAAACACTAGGTTCTGTTGATGCCATACTGCTCTTTATGCTGTATATATTTTTACACTATCATTCACCCCTCTCTTCCTCCAATAGGTGCAAGAGGTGCCTGCTCTTGGTCCAATCCAAGCTGTCTGATTGTGTGTCTCAGGGAGCCTCTTTTGGTCCAATGAGAGCTCTTGGTCCATTGAGAGCTGGTGGATTCCATGCCTCAGGAAGTCACTGGTGTCACAGGGGGATGGGTATGTTTGGGGTAGGGCATGGGTCTTATAGATTGCAGGGTCCAATGGGGGGTTTGGGTGGAGAGTCTGCCTTCAGAAGTCTTCCGTGCTGGCCAGCAACTGGGGCAACATGGGGTGGGGTTCCCAGGGACTGGTTGTGTCCTGGGTCCTAGGTCCTAGAGGCAGGACTCTGGGTGGAAGAAGAGTCACTCACCTCTTGGTACAATGAGAGCTGGTGGATTCTGTGTCTCAGGAAGCCACTAGGGTCACAAGCGGATGGGTAGGTTTGCAGCAGAGTATGCATGGGTCTTGTAGATTGCAGGTTCCAATGGGTGGTTTTGACGGGGGAGCCTGCCCGTAGGAGTCTTCCCTGCTGGCTGGCAACTTGGGCAGAGATGGGTCAATTTATTAATTTTTATGTTATATGTATCTGTATGTTTGTGTGTACCATGTACTTACCTGGTCCCTGTAAAATTCAGAAGAGGGCAATGAGTCTCCTGGAACTGGTGTTGCTGACAGATGTGAGTTGCCACGTGGATGGTGAGATTGAACTCTGGTCCTCTGTGAGAATAGCAGTGCTCTTAACTGCTGAACCATCTCTCCAGCCTTATGAAATTACATTAATAATGGAGCATCCTCACTATCATTGTTTCAGATGTCAGCTAGACACTCATAACATGCATGTGCATTTACTAGACTAACCTGTCTCTAGCCATCTTTTCAGATCCTAACCATGATCATCACAGCTTAGTGTAGATCAACATAACTGCAATGCTAATGCACAAACATGTAAGCAACAGTGCAATGATTGTCTAAGTCTGTTCCACAGCATTAGACCCTTCATGTAGAAATTAACTGCTGAGATGAAGAAAACCATAACAAAAACCTTGGACTAGGGAGCTTGCAAAAGTTGAAGAAATAGAAAATTTTTATCAATGCCTGGATGATAATGAAGAAAAACTTTCCCAGAGGCTAAGAGAATTACAACTCGTAGGTTATAGCATTACAAAATCATTGGCAAAACAATTGCATATAATAAGGTGTAAGATAGAAAAATAACAGTCTTTGCCCTGGAGATGGAAATGGGGGTTGGCCTGGGAGGAGGGGGGTGGGATGGGAGGGGGGAGAACGGGGGAATCCATGGCTGATATGTAAAGTTGAATTATATTGTAAAATAAAATAAATTAAATTAAAAAAGAAAGAAAAAAGAAAAATAACATGTTGTCCATTCCAACTTAGCTTGAAATGTCTCCAGGAAGAAAACAAAGTTCCAGTTCTTTTATCTCTAGATGATAAGGTATGGAAAGAAATCGTGGAGAAGAAAAAGTACTGAAGTTCTCAAAAGACATTTAAAGAGGATCAAGCAGGAACAAATTTATAGGTTTGGAAAATAAAATCATCTATCTCTGTAATAGGTGATAGATTTAGAGATCTCTGGATTAATGCCAACTCAATGATGTGGTCATAAATGCTTTTTGGATACCTAAAGACTTATTTGGTGCCAGTAGAACATC
Organism: Peromyscus aztecus; assembly: GCA_902168405.1. Lineage (NCBI taxonomy): Eukaryota > Metazoa > Chordata > Mammalia > Rodentia > Cricetidae > Peromyscus > Peromyscus aztecus. Next base: position 12,402 of record CABHPQ010159264.1, read on the forward strand.
TGAGATGGGTAAGCAAAAGACTTCAAGATGCTCACAGGCATCTTGTCCTAGTAACCTGTTTGCAAAGTAGCCATGTATATACAAACACAGAGAAAGAAGGGGATAGCTTTAAAAACATTGGTGTAATGGTTCTTGTATAATGTATTTCAAATAGGATGTGTAAAAAAAATCAAACACATAAGAAGCTTGTAGAGATTTTAAGGAGGTTGCATGCTCAAATACAACAGCAGTTCGTTCTAAGAAAGACTGAGATAATTTAAATTGGAAAATGCCTGGATTTCCATGTGTGTACAAGCAAAAAGAAAGCTAAGAGGCCACCAGCTAAAACTCCAGCTTGGGCTATGCTGTGGTTAATCCTAAATGTCATGTTGATTGGATGGGGAGAAACCTTGGAGATCACAAAGCCCACCTTTGGAGATGTCTGTGGGGTACTTCCAGAGACAATTAGACCTGGCGTGTCCTGTTATAGTACGGACATGTTGGAAGATTGGCGGTCTGGTCAAGCTGGAGGAAGTAGGTCACAAGGGACATGTCCTTGGGTGATTTTATTTTTGTACTCCACTTTGTGCTTCCTGTCTGCCATAAGGTGTTGAAGCTCTTCACTGTACATCCTGCTGTCATATTTTACTACTGGCATTGTTCTGGTTACCACAAAATTCTACCCAATCATGGGATGAGGGTTGGTCCAGCACTCATAATCTGAACCCTTTGTAATGATGAGCCAGAGAAACCTTTCTTCTTTAAGGAGTTCTCCTGGGTATTTTAATCAGTTATTCAAAAGTAATTAATAATTAATGCTTTTCATCCTAGGAAAATTCTGGAACAAAAAGGGATATTGTAGAATGAATAGTTGCAGTCATGGAATTGATGGCTTCAGACCAGGAATGTCAGTCTCAAACACCCACAGAGTGGTGAGGATGATAACTGAGAAGCTGTTCGTGCTTCTGGAGAAGGAACACTTGGCAGCACACTCTCAATGAGATTGCAGTATTTTTATGGGTACGGTGTATAATTTTCATTTGTACCTTTCAAATGTGAGTGTATATTGTGACTGTTCTGTCTTTCAATCACCGGTTGTATTAGTTACTTTTCTCATTGTAGTCACCAAATACCTGAGAAAGGCAAGTTAAGGGAGAGATGAGTTACTTGGCCTCACTGTTTTGGCAGGATACAGTTCATCATAGTGAGATAGGTATGGCAGAGCTCCTGTGCCCAGTGCTCCTCAACTTTTCTCAGTGACCCTTCTCATCATGTTGAACCACCAGGAAGAGTATGAGGCTGTCACTCAGCTGGACTTTTATTCAGTCCAGGACTCAAATCCATTGTATAGTGGCTTCCACATTCAATACAGTCAAACCCAAAGGTGAGTCCCACTAAGGCTCTGGGTTTTTCTTAATGATTTAGTTGGCAGTGAAGTCTGAGAAATAGTCTGTTTATCTCTTTTGTTTTGGGTTTTGTTTGTTTGTTTCAGAAGTGTTTCTGTAGAAAAGAATTAAGTTTAAAAGGCTCCATTCAGATACGATGTAGGCCATGAGCTCATTAGAAATTAATGACAACTTATGGGGAGAGTGACTATAATTTTAAACTTAACTATAGGCCAATACCAGGGGGACACCTGAGGGAAGATTCTGATAAAAATGGCCCAAATCTCTACATTTTATTGCATTTAGAAATGTGGTCTTTCAACTACTGTGATGCAGAATTTCAAGTGCTGATTGAGTTTGACCAAATGAGAAGATGAGAGGAACAAGGTAATTTTGAGAATGGGTTTCAGTATTTCTTCCATGGTGACCACATGAACCAGTCTAGACTGGCCTTCCAAGTATGGAGAGGAGTGATCTAGTCACCTTCCTACCCATACTGATTCCATTTAACAGTCACTTTTAGCCTATCTGTAAACTGTAGACGAATACACAAAGAAAACTCTAATGTGATGAATTTGGCTGCCGACGTCATCCACGTTGGCCTTTGCAATAATATGGAACTGACTCTTAAGCCCTGAGCTTTGTGTTATTGTTGCTAGATAACAACAGAAACTATGTGTCCTGGCCCCTAAAGGACCTCCTCTACCCACTGGCATTCCAGTAAGAAATCCATTCCTTTGATTTACCCATTTATGTGGTGGTATTGTGTTCCCCAAAATATTGTGTACCCTGATAAACTTATCTGGGGTCAGAGAACAGAAAAGCCACTAGATACTTAGGATAGGTAGTGGTAGCACACGCCTTTAATCCTAGCATTCCAGAGGCAGAAATCCATCTGTTCAAGGCCACATTGGAAACAGCCAGGCATGGTGACACACACCTTTAATCTCAAGAAGTGAGCCTTTATTCCCAGGGAGTGATGGCAAAAACAGAAAGATATATAAGGCGTGAAGACCAGAAACTAGAAGCATTTGGCTGGTTAAGCATTTGGCTGGTTAAGCTTTCAGGCTTCTAGCAGGAGTTCAGCTGAGATTCATTCTGGATGAGGACACAGAAGCTTCAGTCTGAGGAAACAGGACCAGCTGAGGAACTGGTGAAGTGAGGTGGCTGTGGCTTGTTCTGTTTCTCTGATCTTCCAGCATTCACCCCAATAACTGGCCTCAGGTTTGATTTTATTAATAAGACCTTCTAAGATTCCTGCTACACATTGACTTCTGTTTTCAAAGGGAAGTACATGGTTGGGGTAAGAATTAATTGATAATATTCTTCACTGATTTGCAGAGAGGAAGCATGGCAATTGAAGACTTGGAAGCAGATTAAAGATTATATATATATATATATACATATAATACATAGATATAACTACAACTATATATGTGTATATATATATATATATACTGTTTGATATATATATCTACTGTCTGATATATATATATACTGTCTGACTTGTCTGACTAAGTCCTCTGTTCTGGAATTTAAATGAAGATAGAGATCTGAAAAGACACTCAAAATTGATGGATATGTTCTCTGCACGTGCATGTGTAAAGCAGAGCTCTTGATGGGAATCACTGATAGCATACATTTCGCTTGTAAGGAGAAGAGTAGTGTTTGGGCATAAATTTTTCTCCTTGGTTTTTCTGGATGGGTGTTATTGGGGTAGACCCTACTGTCAGTCACAGTAACTGGGCTGGTATATGATCCAAGCCAGCCCAGTAATCTAGTCCTGGGGTTTCTAAGACTATTGGGAAAGAGAATGAATCTTGCTATGGGCACTTTTAAGTTTTAGGATGTGAGTGTTTGCCCACCTTGCCACCTCCAAGTGAGAGCTGATTTAAATATGAAACGACAACATAGGGGAAATGAAGTTTAATGCTGGGAAGAAATAGATTCTTATGAACTTGGTTGAGTCACTACTCAAATGAGGGACTCCACTTAGACCCAACTCTTAATTGTGTAACTTTCAGGCTGAATTATTTCCCTTTTTAAACCTATAAGAATGAGCTGCTTATCTCTTGCACATGAAAATGTTTGAATTAAGAGTGTGTAAATCTGAGCTAAATGCTAGCCATGCCAGAAAAGAAAATGTTTAAAATTATGAAGTACTATTAAAAATATTTACTGTTAGCATTTTGTAAACAATAGAAGAGTCACATTCCAGGACTATTGACATATCTTATGGACAAACAGAAAGCAGGTGAAATAATTTGACATGCTGTTTTTGTTTTGGAAAGTTAAATAAAATAAATTTTAACAGATATAACATCATAAAACTTATTTGTGCAGTGTTGTATTGTGTTCTGATACTTATAGATAATGTATAATCAGACTACATGTATCTATTTCTCAACCATCATTCTCTATGAGGAAAACTTTTGAAATATTTTACTCTTTTTGAAATATATAACACATTATTATCTGTAGTTCCTCTACTGCATTGTTCACACATAGACTTTCTAGTCCTCTCTACATGTAACGGCATTCATTGATCGATTCCCCTCCACTCCCCATTGACCACTAGTAACCATTATTTCACTCTCAACATCCATGCAATCAACTCTTCAATATTGTGTGTGTGTGTGTGTGTGTGTGTGTGTGTGTGTGTGTGTGTGTGCATTCACACAGTATTGCATATGATGTTTACTTAAGGTTAGTGATATGAGACAATTTGAAAGTTCTGAATTTTCATCTTTGATACCCAGTCATCAATGCCTTGCAAATGATTTTTCTGCCAATTGTTAAATTAGAAGCCATAAATGAAACCATTTCTCAACCATTGGAGACACACTGCGCTCTGCATAAAATGAGGAACCTTGGCTTCAAATGACAATTTCTCGTCTACTAAGTGTTCTTTTGGAATAGCACATTAGCTTCACTGGAAACTGGCTTTCTCCCAGAGTCTAGTTCTACCATGAGGTTTTGTTGCACAGTTAATTTGATTGAGTACCTCCTGGAACTCTGGGTACTGTGAAACTGCATCCAACTCTCCCAAGAGTTCCCACCTCCATGTTCTTAAAATAAAGACCCTTAGAAAATATAGGCCCTCATGTCATGCCCAAATAAACATCTTTTGATACCAATGTATATGCAGCAGTTTGAACCATATGCTTTGTGTCATTAACCACAGTTATATTTATTTCTCACAGTTAGATTTTTCTGCAACCATCAGTTCGCATTATCACAGTTAAATCTCTATTCATTATATACTTAGTACTTACACCTAAAATGGATATCACTATGATTCATTTAAAGAAATTGGTGACTATGCCCAGTACTCCACTTTGAGTTCATATCAATTCTGTATCAAATAGTCAAATCTCATCTATACTTGAGCAAGGATATAAACCTTGAGCTGAGTAACATAATGATTATTTATGTTGCCATTCATTAGATGACTGTTCGTGAAGGCAAGGAGAAAACTTGAAAATCATTTTTCAGGTTTAAAGATAGGACAAGGGGAAGAGCTGCGGTAATTAAGAAGGACTGCAGACCTTAGCTTCCAATGGAATCAGGTTTAAATCTATTTCTGCTCTAGCATCACCCATGCTGTGAAGATTTTGGTTGTTTGTTTTTTGTTTTTGATTGGTTATTTAAATTATATGCGCTTCAGTGTTCTCCTACGCAGAAGAATATACGTGGGATTTTATTTAAATCTCTTTACTATCTTTCACAATAGAGTCATTTCCTCTGAAAACCAACAAGAATTACTGCACAAAATAGCATTTCCATATATGTGCTCATTTTTGAAGTGATAACATAAAATAAAGTGCACACTTCCTTAAAAGTTTAATTTGCACCCAAGATTTATCCAGTAAATTATTTGAGATCAGTTTCTTATTTGAGCAACAGAGTGAGAAGGCTTAGAGAAGAGAGCAAAAGGAATACCCATTTCATTCCTTGATCAAATAGCTTTTGTGCTACAATGGTGAAAAGTATATTGACATTAGGTCAATATACTTAAAACAAGCTATCATGGTTTGAATCTGAAATGTCCTTCCCAGGTTCATGTGTTTAAGTATCTTGTGCCAAGTAAGTGATGCTGTTTGTGGAAGGTGTGGAGCCTTGCTGGCTGAAGTGATTACTTAGAACCATATGTTGAAGGTCATACTTTCACCCTGTGATCTTGTTTTATTGATCTGTTGAAGTGTAGACCATCCATCCATATTTATGACACTACAGATGGACTGGCTTCTTGGGCCAGGCCTTCCTACCATGATGGACTGATTCCTGAATTTGTGAACCAGAATAAGTCTTTTCTTCCTTACTTTATTTCTGTTGTTCTATCACAGTAAAAATGAAAGTAAGGAATGCATGAGCTACCACATAAAAGTCATAGAGAACCTGGACAAATGGGAACATATGAGTTACAGAGTGCTACAGCAATTCATTAGGTTATATCTGCTTACAAAACAAGGATAATCTATTATTATTATTTGGAGATAATTTTTAAAATATAAAATTTTGTTTTGAAATTCAGAAGATATATTTATTTCCTTCCTAATTTTATATTACTCTATGAAATGTTTTCTAAATATATTAATTAAAGGATTCAGGAAAGTGAAAGGAGAGAGAGAGAGAGAGACAGACAGACAGACAGACAAGCAGAGACACACACACACAGAGAGACAGAGACAGAGAATGAAATTTAATCACCAAATGGAATTGTTACCAGAATCTGAGATTCACACTGATCATTGCTCTCTGGAAGACCTTGGTCACAGGCATTAGCTGGAAGGAGACAGGTTTATTCAAACTTGTCCTTGAACACAAAGAGACCCCCTATATTAAATATTTTTCTCAAGGTGTAAAGAGGTTTTGCAGCTGAACCAAGAGGAGTACAGAGAGACAATGGGAAAAAGATCCATGCCTTGGATATGTCTTATCCTCTTGTCTGATGGGATCTTCAAGAAGGTGGCCTTCCACATCTGGTTCTCCACAATTCTAAAAAGGGCCCCCTGTAAGCTAAGAGAATTAGTGAGTGGTAGGGAGCAAAAGAAATGGAGAAGATAAGGAATGATTTGCAATGGACCCTGACACAAGATGGGAAAAGAACTTGGTTAAAAAATTCAAAACCCAAGCGGTGTGTATGGATTGCTTGTAGGTTAAGTTAACCACATCCATTTTGGTGGAATAATATATAGTTATCTGAGAATCTTTTGTTTACAAATGATTAAGTAAAATATTACCTTAACTGGGACAGAGAAAGTTAAATTGTCATTTGCAGATGCCTCTTTAAAAAGGCATATATGACTTCTTAAAAGCAAATAAGGTATAATTTATTTATCCAATATTTTATTTCTAGACTGCCTTGGAGAAAATGTTGTAAAGTACTCAGTGTATAAGGGAAGAATCTTTCTTTCAAACTAATTCAGATTTGCATCTCCTGAACACAGGAATATTTTTCACATGTTTAGTCTAAGACAGTGTGACTATGAATTCTGAGTATATATCATTTCAAGGAAACCATCTCTACTGTTATCATGTGGTTACTGTTGGGATAAGCTCTGCAACATCTCCATGACAACTGTTTTTGAAGGCTGGCAGAAAGTCTGACCTAGAATGCATTTGAGTCCAGTCTCTACCAAAGAACCTCTTCCTCCTATTTGCCCTTTCAATCTGAGCCAGGCTTCTTCCTGAAGAATTCTGTTAAATTTGATCAGCCTCAGGAATGATCTGCTACAGCATCTAATTTGTAGAATAATGCCAATCAAGAATAACAAGAATCTGAGCTCACTCAGAACATATGTAGCACTAGTTGTCAAGTCTGACCTCAAAGACAGTTTTGTTTTTCTCTGGTTCCATTACCCCTGTTTTTGATAGCATACTCAGCCACAAAAGTGACAATTTGTGATAGCAGTCTTGTTACTAGAAATGTTTGCATACTAGACCTCTAGATTGCAGTTTAGCCATGGGAAAGATTGGATGTTTTATTTAGAAGGACCATAGGCCTATACCATTTTTGTAATTCATCATGACCTTATTTTCAGGTAGGAAAGTAAAATTCATTGTGTGCTTAGCTGATAAACCGAATTATACTCTTCTGGTTGAATATTCTGCTAAAATAGGTAGAGATCTATGGGACTGTGCTGATGTTTCAATAAGAATGTAATATGTGATGCAAAGAACTGTTTGACATTTTAGAGAAGCAATGTGTTATATTTAATTCTATTTAAGTTGATTTAATTTAAATCATATACTCACAGATAGCAACTAAACACAGACCCTTGTACATTGGCACACCCTATGCATTGGCTTCCTTTTGCAGGTATACAGACTTGTGGTTTGCAACTTAGAGTCTCAGCTCCTCCACTCGTCTCCAACTCTGCAGTATGGATCATGTCCTAGGCTTTTATAAATAATCTATGGGTTAGGTTGAGTCAACCACACACACACACACACACACCATTGCTGTGGGATATATTTCTGTACACTGTGAATATATGCTATTCCCATTGTTTAATGAATAAAGCTGCATTGGTCTATGGCAGGACAGGATGGAGCCAAGCGGGAAAATCCAAGAGAGACAATGAGAGGAGAAAGGAGTGGGGTGGGGAGGCTGAGAAACACCAAACTGCTGTCCAAGGAGCAACATGTAATGGGACGCACGTAAAGCCATGGAACACATGGCAATACATAGATGAATAGAAATGGGTTAATTTAAGATGGAAGAGCTGGCTAGCAAGAAGCCTGTCATAGCCCATATAGTTGGTAAATAAGATAAGCCTCTGAGTGATTATTTTATAAGTGGATATGGGAAACTCTCCTGTACCTTCATCTCTTTATTGAATGTTCCTTTCAGTGTTTGTTTTCTAAATACTTGAAGAAGAGCAACATTCTAGGTTAGAAACAGTGTGGTCGTTCCTTTTGCTTGCTCTCCATATGACCAGTGTTAAGTTATTCCCTGAACTTACTTTACTCTAGAAAAGAAGCGCTATGGGATTTTTTCTTTCAAATTTCTCTGATGAACATTTCAATTCATAACTGAATACTGGAAAATGTGATGACTTAAGAAATACTCAGTGCAAAACTGTGTATCACAAGAGATGGCCCCAAGGAAACACTTGTGGAACTGGAAGGTAGCAAAGATTGAGGAGAACATGAGAATAGGCACACGCAGAGAAAGATTAGTTTGCTTCTCATGGGAACTAAAAAAAAAGAAATGGAAATATAGCTTTAAGGTTTTAGATGCTTGATAATGAGTGTATAGAGACCTTGAAATTTTAAGAGAGTTTTTTTTATAATAAGTAAAAATGGCTGTTATTCTGGCATAAACAAGGTAAATGTGCTACTTCATACAATCTCATTTCTGAGCTGGAAGTCCATAACAAATTTCTTAGAGTACATCTAGGTATTATATTATGCTATTTTTCTGAGATTAGTCTACTGTGATTTATCATGTTATATTCTTGTGAGGTAAGCTTTCAAACGCTGTGAGGCCAGAGATTAATAAACAGAAATACCTAGTAGGAGAAATTGTGCCAGAGTAGCCCATGTGAGTTATGCTATATCTCTGGTGGTGTTTTCATGATCAATTGATTGTTCTTAATACTATTAAGGATTGGGTTGTATCCCTGAAATGGCTCACAGTTGGATTTTATATAACAGTAAAGAAAGTAGAGCCAACACGTAGAAAGTACACTCAATTTGATTCAAAAGTTATGTTCGAAATGACTTATTTAGCCTTATAAGGTAATGGATTGCTTATGTTATTCCTTAGATTTTTAAAATCATATTTAGTTATATATACAGTTTTCTGAGTGTAAATAAGACAGTTAACTTACAGCTATTTCAGTGGCTGGAACAGTTTTTTGGAAGTGGAAAAAGTTCAAAGTTTACTGATGAATTATGCTAATGCATCAGTACTGTGTGAGTCAATCATAGGTCTAATGCAACAGGACTGTGTGAGTCCAAGGACTAACACAATGGGACTGACTGTGTGAGCCATTGAGAGAGTGGTGTCCTGTGCAGTCTAAACCAATCTATGTCATTTTTTGTCTTAAAGTCTACATATTTGTGAAGATAAAATCAACCTATAATTTACAAAGTAATAATAGCCACAGAATTGAAGAAATAGGGATTTATGTGTCTACTGAAATCTTCCTTCCTTTCTTTCTTTCTTTCTTTCTTTCTTTCTTTCTTTCTTTCTTTCTTTCTTTCTTTCTTTCTTTCTTTCTTTCTTTCTTTCTTTCTTTCTTTCTTTCTTTTTGTGTGTGTGTGTGCGTGTGTGCATGTGAAGGAACAATGTAGATGCTGTTTACTCATTAGTTTTTAATGTTTGCTTAAAAAATAAACTAGCTTTAGCAATAACCACCTTTACTTCAGATGTCTATTTAAATAGCTTTGACTGTTCTCTTCTTATGTACTTGGGGTTGAACGAACCAAATCTGTAGTACTAATGGAATTGCTTCGTTCTAAGAATGGGATATAGCCCATTCTGGAGTCCTCTTATTTAACAGCCAATTTCTCTTTTGTGTGAAAGGAAGCTTTTACTTCAAGTGGGTAGAGAGGATTATTCTCAAGTGTTATAAGGACATTTCAGCAAAAACTCAAATGTAAATTTACTGTCAAATTATCTCTTTTTCTCTCAAACTCCAAATTATTTCATTTTCTTTCATATGAGCTGAGGATACAGCCCTTAAGTGCTTGTCGTGGACGGGAGTCTCTTCGTATTGTAGCACAAGTGTGATCCGGGGACTTCTACTCTGCAGAGCTGCCCGTTGGCTTTGAAGGCAGCATGATTAAAACTATTCTGTTACTACTGCTTGCCCTCTAATTCTCCTTGAGTCAAATGTCCCTTTGCCATGGAAAATGGCTTTTTGAAGCTCGCTTTTTGTTACAGAAATGAAGGACAAGCAGAATGAGAGGAGATATGTGAAAAGGGGACTGATTACCAGAGTTGAACATGACTTACGGAGGTCGTGAAGGAGATCAAAGATTCATCGTGCTCGAGAGAGTTCTAACTTGTCCCTTGGTCCTGGAATACCTTTAAGTTCACTTCATTGGCTGCACTAAATATGCTGATATATTGTCTTTGTCTTCTGAGGCAGGGTCTTGCTATGCAGCCCATGTTCACGTCTGACTCCCAGCCCTTCTGCCTCCAGCTCCCATGCTCCAGGATTTGAGGCATGAGCTATGTCTAACAACGACCTACCCTTCTTTGTTCTTTCTCACCTCTCGCTGCCTCCAAAAATGCCCAAATGCCAGGCAGGAAAAAAAAATCTTGTTTAAGGTGGACAGACCGATTATAAAACCTTTGTCCTTAAGTTCATTGTGACCTCTGGCAAGTGCCAGATATGATTACCTTTCAGGTAATTAATGTATTATTTATTAGACAGCATATACAATGTAACATTTCTGGTGTCATTAAACTATCATTTACTCTCTAGGCTTAGTTAAGATTGAAGCAGACACGTCAAACTCTTGTTGGTAAAGAGCTGATACATTAGCAGTGACTGGGTTTTGGACTGTAATTGACTTTAGGACTAACTCTTACCCTAGACTACCTGTTGCCTTGGGTCAGATTCTCGTGGTTTTAGCTGTACATCTGTCTGTTCCTAGGTAGGTACCGACAGGCTAAAATGGCTCCCTTTCTTTCCTGACCTGAAATCACCACCTTTCCTGGGGCAGTTCTCTGAAGGCAGACTGTTAGCTCCACTACTTAGGTTCTTGATTTACACTGCCGGCGCCACTCATCTCCTTTTATTACTTAGAAATGTCAAACCCCAAACAACATAAAACGGGAGGACTCTGATTCATATTTGAAGGAATTTCCAATTTAACCATACAGAAAACTAAAGTTTGCAGAATGTCATTCTAAGATCTAAAAATTGTGAGGTGATGAGATGCCACGAGCCATTCAGACGTGCGGAGATGTAAGTGAGAATCGCAACCTTGCGGTTTGTTTCCTCAGGAACAGATTAATGGAGGAGTTTCTTGGGAGTGAACAACATGTAGGGCTTGGTTGGAGAGAAAGAAAAATGGCAAGGACATCTCTACTACAGGACTATCACTGAGGAACATTACACTGACCCGCACAGCAAAGAGAACCCCTTTTCCAAGGAACGGGAATGACCTCTGGCTACTGAGGATCATTCAGATACCCCGAAAACTTCTGAAAGTCCCCACGTGCTGCCACTTCAGCTCTCCTGAAAAATTTCAGTAAACACTGTCTTGTGGGAATGTGGTGAGAAGTCAAGTCTTTCATATTTTAAAATGCACTGCACTTCCAAAGGGGGGGGTGTTGAAATTCTGCCTTGTTTACCATTTTCTGGGTGATAAAACATGCCACAGGTTTCTAACTAATCATTTTCATTGAACTGATTCATTTCTATTGACCTCCCATGACACGATAAAAACCAAGAGGTCTCTGTTCTTTGCGTTATTATTTTTAAGTGCTATATAATATTTCTGTAGACTTATTGGATGCAGTATGAGATTCAATACAGACACATAATCTGTTATGGAGTTAACATTTATATCTCCTTAAATCTTTGTTGTGTCTAAGTGTTTAGTGTTTTGAAATACACCTTAGATTGCAGATTGTAGTTACTGTACTGTGCTGTATCATGCCAGAACTAATTCCTCTTTCTACTTATGCTTTGATACATGGTTATCTAGCCCTTCTCTGTTTCTCACCATCCTCTTCCTCCTCTAAAGGTCCCTAGTGACCACCATTCCACTCCCTAAAATGTGCGGTATTTATAAAATTGCTATGGGATTTTTTTTTCAGTACCAGGGGCACACTTGTTGGAAACTTTGCCTAGCTTTTCCACGGTTGCTGGGGACCTGAACTCAGGTCCTCACGCTTGTACTGCAAGCACTTTACCTACTGAGTTCATCTCTCTCCCTCTTGTTCCTTTGAGACAACCTCTTGCTGAGCCTGGATTCTCCCCTACTCCATTAGGCTGACAATGAGCTAGCCCTAGCCAAAGGACGTTATTCATTTCAATTTTTTTGTTCTTTTTCTTTGACATCTCTTTAATTGCTCACAAATGTGTCACTTCCCTAGCAGGCTCATTTCAGATTATACTAGGACAACATAACAGGGAATATACTAATATGCAAAAGGATGACACAATACTAAAACAAATATTCAAAGTTAGATGACAGAAAAATGATTTGTCTCAAGCTTCTGTGGGGCAGATGTGTAGATAACTTGACAGATATTTCTTCACTATAAAATTTCTGAAAGATAGCATTTAAAATGAAAACTATCAGAGTATGGTGATATTTTATTTGTACTGAAATGTGATTTTATTTGTATGTTAATAAATAAAGTTGCCTGGGGGTCAGAGCTAATAGCAAGCCATAGCAGAAGCCGGGCAGTGGTGGCGCACACCTTTAATCCCAGCATTTGGGAGGCAGAGCTAGGCCGATCTCTGTGTGTTCAAGGACACGCCTTTAATCTCAATACCAACCTTAGAAGATCTGGAGGTCTGTATAGACAGGCAGTGACGAGGAGGTCATGTGGTTGGGTTTACAACCAATGAGAAGGCAGAACAGAAAGTCAATAAAAGGACAGACACACAGGAAGTTGGCCTCTTTCCTGAGGGGAAAGACAGCAGCAACAGTGAAGGGTAAGAAAAGGTTTTTAGCTCTTAACTACTGCTCTACCTCTTGGGCTTTTAACTCTGAATTTGGCTCTGTGCTTCTTATTTAATAAGACTATTCATCTACAATCAGAGGGGTTTGGCAGGGCTTGTTTTTATGTTGTTTTTTGTTTTATTTGTTTCCTTCCATAGACATATCATCCAAACATATTTACATGTAATTTTTATTTCACATATGGTTAATAGATGATATTTTGTAGCAGTTTTAATGTTCAAAAGTATATTTGAGATGAAGATACAAATATTTTTTCACATATCTCTCACCTCACAAATGCATAGCTAATTGTCAACATACCCCACCAGAGCAAAGCATTCATTACAGCTGAAAAATCCATGTTGACACATGACTGTCACCAAAGTTATGGTTTGTATCATGGGCTTCATTCTTGATGTCACACATTTTATGAGAATAGATGGTGGCATACATCTACCATTACACAGTCATCGATCATGTAGGCGTAGATAGAATTCTTTCATTGCTAAAACTCTTACATGCTCTACCTATCCATCCATCCCTGCTTATTCCTTCCTGGCAATAGCTGATCCTTTAACTGTTTCTGTAATTATGATTTTGTTTCCGAATGTAATGCATAGTAATGTGACGTAAAGTGACATGTTTGGTCAAAGATGGATGGAACATACTAAGGTACTTTCGTGAAATTAAATCAGTTAGGGATGTTCTAGCCATTGTTGTGAAAGTACACACTACTCCCAAAATAATGAAATTGCTGACTGATGTTCTACTATAAAATATGCCTGTTTTAATGTGTAACTGTAGCTATATTGCACCCTCCCATTGCCTTCTTTCATTTATAGGTATGCGTTCAATTTTCTCCTGTTTTCCTGGGCTGATAGTTTGTCATTTACAAGAGCTCAACAGTGTTATCTGCATGTGTGTGTTATAGTTTATACAGCATCTGAAAGGTAACACTGTTACCGTCAACGGTTGCAATGATAAATCTACGAGCATATGCCTATGTGCAAAGCAGTTTTCAACTCCACTGGGTGAATACCAGGGGTTTCAATTGCTAGACGGTATAGTAATGTTTGTATAGTTTTGTAAGAAGCAGCCAATTTGTCTTCCAACACAGTTATGCCAGTTTTCATCCCCACCAGTAATACATGAGAATCCTGTTGCACTCACCCTTGCCAGCATTTTGTATTGCCATTTTTCTAGATTTTGGTCATTTTGTTAGTTATGCAGGATCTCAGGGTAGTAATTCCCCAGTAATATATGATGTACAGCAACTTTGCATGTGTTTCTTTCCACATGTATGTGATTTGATGTAGGGTTTGTACTGGCTAAAGGAATTTTTTTAAAGTCCAGTTGTGTTTTTATTGTTGATTTTTAAGTGTTGTTAGTATTTTTGAACAGCAGTTCAGATGTGTATTGAAAATGTTCTTTCAGTCTGTGGTTTGTCTTCTCTTTCTTTCTCAAGTAAGTAATTTTTGTAGAGCAAAAGATATATATTTAACCTCAATTTAGTATAATTTATCAATTCTTTCTTCTGCATATAATGTAACTCAAAATTTAGCATAAAATCTAAAATTGTTTAGACTTTTTCTCTTATTTTCTAGGAGTTTTATATTTTATACTTAAATATGTGATTCAATCTGAATTAACTTTTGTAAATAATAGACATTTTTTAACATTGTGAAATTTGCAGGTAAAGGAATGGAACTGGAAAAATCTTCTTGAGTGAGGTATCCCAGACCCAGAAAGACAAATATAGTATGTATTCTTTTACATATGTGGATATTTGCTGTTAAGTCAATGATAACCAAACTACAATACACAGAACTACAGAGGTTAGGTATAGAGTGAGGGACTAAGGGGTACAGATAGATCTCACTAGGAAATCAAAATAAAATAGATAGTTATGAATGGATGGGGGGCTGGAACAGTCAGATCAAGTGGGGAAGGGAAAGACGTGGGGCAAAAGGAGAGACAGCTGAAATTAAAGGCCATTTGAGGGGGGTAGTAGGAAATCTAATAAAGTAGTAGAAGCTTCCTAAAATATATAGATATATGATCATGATCTAAAGGAAATCACCAAATAATAGAAGAGACAAAGTCCCAAATGGCCATCATTTGTCACCAAATGAGGCTTCCAGTACCAAGACTGGGTTACATCTAATTGAGTTGTTGGCTAAAGGAACCCCAGATGTCCCCCCCAAAACCCAGCCTGTTCCCAAGACTAGATTGCTCTCCACAAACTAACAGCAAGGCCCCGTTGCTGAAGACAACACATGTACACAACTTATTGACCACAGTGAAGTTGAACTGATGCCTCCATAGAGCCTTCACCCTTGTGTTTTAGTGTCTTTGGTGCAGGAAGGTACTCTGCACAGTACTGAAAGAGAAATGTAAACACCAAATCAGCCACAAACCCTTTGATCTACAATGGTGTCCTGAATGCATGATATGCTAGATCAATGGTGACACAAAACCTGTGGGAGTAATCTAGTTATTTCTGACTTGACTTAAGATCCTCTCTACAAGATACAACCCAGCCCCAACACTACTCGGGTAACTAAGAACCAGAGACTAGACAGCCCAGGGGCCTATGATAAAGCCAAATACTACTGTTTGAACACACACACACACACACACACACACACACACACACACACACACAGAACAATAAAAAAATGCTAACAGTAAAATGACCCTAAATTAATTCTGCAATATTGATAGATCTGTGCCTTATACAGCTGCCATTAGAGAAGCTTCTTCCTGTAGCATTTGAGAATAAATACAGAGAACCACAGCCAGACATTATGCAGAGAATGAAAGACCTTGGAACTCTCAGCCCTAAAAGGGATGTCTATATCAATTCCCTCCCCTCAGGGCTCATGAAACTCCATGAAAGAGGGGGTGGGAAGAATTAAGAGCCAGAGGGGAGGGAGGATACTAGAAATACATGGCCCTTTAAATCAACATGCTCAAGGCTCATATGAACTCACAGAAACTGAGAAAGAATGCACAGGGCTTCATGGATCTGCACCAGGTCCTCTGTGTTTATATTATGTCTTCAAGTTGAGTGTTTTTATGAGATTAGTGAGTGTGCTAATGAGTTGGTCTGATTCTTGTGCCTTCTCTTGGGCTCTTTTCCTTCTGTTTGTTTGTCTTGTCGAAATTTGATGTGATAGTTTGTAGCAGAATCTTAAAAGTTCTTATTAATAAGATCAAACCTGAGGCCAGTTATTGGGGTGAAATGCTGGATGATCAGAGAGACAGAACAGGCCACAGCTAGCCTCACCTGGCCAACTTCTCAGCTGGTCTTGTTTCCTCAGACTGGAAGCTTCTGTGTCCTCATATCCAAATGGCTCTCAGCTGAACTGTGCTGCTAGAAGCCTGAAAGCTTAACCAGCCAAATGCTTCTAGTTTCTGGTCTCCACACCTTATATATCTTTCTGTTTTTGCCATCACTCCCTGGGATTAAAGGCTCACTTTCTGGGATTAAAGGTGTGTCACCATGCTTGGCTGTATCCTTGTACAGATGGATTTCTGCCTCTGGAATGCTAGGATTAAAGGTGTGAGTGCCACCATTTTTCTAGCCTCTGTATCTAGTGGATGTCTGTTCTCTGACCCCAGATAAATTTATTAGGGTGCACAATATTTTGGGGAATACAATACCACCACAATAATTTTTGCTTTATCTTATTATATTTTATTTTATTTTTATCATTTAGATTCCAAAGTTTAGAAACTTGTTTTTTTTTTCTAATGAGAGACAAAAAGGGAGTGTATCTGGATGAGAGGGGAGGTAGAGAGGGGCTGGGATGAATGCAGGGAGGTGACACCATAATCAGGATACATCATGAGAGAAAAAAATATATTTTCAATAAAAGAGAAAAAAAGGAAAAGACTATCTTTTCCTATAGCATTACATTTTTCTTTTGTCAAATATCAGTAGGTGTATTTTGTTTTCAGTTAAATATTTTTCTACTTAATTAGTAAGTCTTAATTATTGTAGTGTCAAGGGAAAATGATAACAGCACAGTAGTTCTTACCCCCAAAAGGATTAGAGTTTATTCTCAATTCAAATATGGGTATTTGTATTTGTATAAGCTCAAATACCATGTCCCAATGTTGTTAGAGTCATGATGTTTTAATAGTAACACAGTCAAGCACATCACTAGTCAGTATAATTTTTAGTTATTAATTGAAATATCAGGCAGGTTGTTTACAGCAAAGCAGAGCAATCTCTGCCTTAGGCCTCACTGCTTTCTGATGACATTCTTTGTTTTTGTAGTTGGTGGAAATTTGCTTGTACATTCGAAAAGGATTGACCTAATAGTCCCAAGGATTTTAGGTCCACACAGAGGTAAGCTATAGATGTGTAGTTAGGGGACTAACGTGACCCAAGATAATTTGCCTCTGGACCTGCAATACTCTAGTTCTCCAAAATCATTGATATTCTTAGTCAATCAGCCTTGCAGAATGCTGATTGTAGCTGTGGCTCTCTTCCCCCTTGGGGACCTCACTTAAAGGCAGTTTATAATGAGTGACTGGTAAAGTCAGATAGTGCCAGTTTCCAGCTTTGTTCTCTTTCAATATTCCATTTTCTATTCTGGATCTTTTGCATTATCATATATATATTTTTAAATAATATGTTAGTGATGATGAGATAACTTGCTGGGACTATTTGGAGTGAGCATTGCACTGTATCAAGAGATCAAGTTGAGAAATACTGGTATCTTGACAATGTTTTACTGTCCATGAATGTAGGCTATATCTCTATTTAGTTCTTAATATTTGTAACTTCCTTTATATAGACATTGTACAGATTTTGTTATACGTATGTTAAGGTAATGTGAGAAATCCACAGACGTCTGGGAAGAAGACTTATTTATTAAGGAATAAAATGGGGATCACACTCACAAATACAGAACAAGTAAACATCACTGCTCGTTCAGCTGCTGTTCTACGGAAGGGTAATGGGGACCAGCAGCAAGCAGCTCTCCACTGCTCGATCTGGCTCTGACTACTCAAGAGAGCATGTGACCCCTCCTCCTCAGCTCTTATGCATCTCCTTCACAGAAAAAGAAAAAAAAAAAACATGCCCTAGGGCTTGCTACCCCAAAGACGTTGACTGAACAGAATGAATTCCCACAACACTCAGGTCTTTATTTGGAGGAGGACTTATATAATGTCAATATTTTAAATTTCAGTTTCTATATATAGGAAAATTATTAACGTTTGTATATTCACTTTTCTAAAATCTTGTTAGAATGCCTTAGTTCTAGGAGACATTCTGAAACTTTTTTTTTTCTAAATAGATGATGAACAGTATCGCCTGTGAACAAATGGAATTTATATCGTCTTTCATAATCAGTGTGCTTTAGTTCCTCTTTTGAATTCCTACAGATAGGGTTAGCTAGCCCTGTGCAAAAGGTTGGAAAGAAGCCTTGAGAAGGGACATCTTGGTCTTACTCCTGATCTCATAGCTTTTCACTGTTAAGTGGTCATACACACAGAGTTTTGCTGTTATTAAATAAAACAGGAAGTTTTCCTCTATTATTGAGGGTTATCTGGAGTGCATGGCGGGTTGTGTCAAATGCTTTTTCAGCATTTATTCTTATGATCATGTGATTGTTCTTCTTCGGTCTGGTTGACAACATTAGTCGATTTTTTGGTTGTTGAACTTGCCTGCTTACTAAGGATAAAGCCGAGTTGGTCACTGAGTCTTGTTCATGTTACACAATGATGCAACGTGGATTGCGTTTGACAGAACAATACTGAGAAATTTTGAATTATGCCCATGAAAGACAGTAATTTGTGCTGTCTCCTCATAATATCATTTTTTCCTGATTAGACATTAGGACAAGGCCAAACTAACATAACAAGTGAGGGACAAATTGCTCGGCTTTTATCTTCTGAAAGATGTTAGAGAAGAATTAGCTAATTTATTCCTTAAATGTTTGGTATAATTCATCAATGAATCCATGTGGACTTGGTGCTATCTGCTCTATGAGGTTATTAATTATTGATTCACTTTCCTTCTTGCTTAAATTCATATTCATTTTTACCCATCATAATGTATAATTGAGTGGTTGTTGCTTCTCTATTTTTTACTGAATTTATTTACCAAGTTCTTAATGTTAGAATGCCTCAAAGCTCCAGTCTCTGAGCCTTTCTCTTCATTATGTATGATCTTTCCTTCTTGACTTCTTTTGCTCTCATGGCTGTAAATGCCAAGGACTGATGTTTGCGAATGTGTGTCCTTAGAGGAGGCCATGTCACTCTCGCTCTGAAGTTTGGTATTTTCAATTACCTATTAACATTTCAACTTGAATCCCTTAGTCACTTCTCCAGTATAGAGGGAATTTTTACATTTTACTTTGATTTGCATTTCCCTTCATCTCCCACTTGTCACTTAAAAATATCATCATTACTAAATTTTATCAAACCATAACTTGTCAGTCATAAAGCAGAAAGCCTTCTTTCTCTTATCATTTCTTTGTTATCAAATTCACATTATTTTCAGATTATGTCTTATGTCCTACAGATTTGCATTACTTACCTCATCAACACCTCAGTTCAAATAACTATTATCTTTTATCTGAGACTTGGATTAAATCTAATTATGTTCACTCTTCTCCCTCCCTCCCTCCTTCCCTCCCTTTGTTCCTTCTTTCCTTTCTTCCTTCATTCCTCCTTCCTTCCTTTCCTTGTCTGTCTCTCTCTCTCTCTCTCTCTCTCTCTCTCTCTCTCTCTCTCTCTCCCTCCTTCCCTCCTTCCCTTCTCCCTTCCTTCCTTCTCCTTTTTCCTTCTGTGCAGGGTTTCACACAGCCCAAGCTGTCTTTGAGCTTGCTATGCGTCTAATTTATGTATCAATTATTTCTTACCTTTCTTCCACATCCCATATATTGGGAGGAGAGATATGTGGCTTCATGTCCGTTCTTTACCATTGTCAGCTGTTTTCTGTTCTAGAGCTAGAAATAAACTGTATTAAAGATAATCTAGATGTTTTCCTCATTTTGCTCAAATTATGTCCAATGAGAGTTCCCCATGATAATTTTACTAGGACCCACACATGATTTTTTTAATAGTTGATATGTGTTATTTTATAATTGGGGGAAACAAGCCTACCCAAATCACTGTTTTTCTAAAAAGTCACAAAGGTAAAGCAGAACAGCACTGTCCCCATGACTTTACCTCCTAAACATGTTTATT
The DNA here is from genome assembly GCA_902168405.1 of Peromyscus aztecus. Classification (NCBI taxonomy): domain Eukaryota; kingdom Metazoa; phylum Chordata; class Mammalia; order Rodentia; family Cricetidae; genus Peromyscus; species Peromyscus aztecus. The sequence goes on from CABHPQ010159264.1 coordinate 32,615, forward strand.
GTCCTCAGGCCACATAATTTGAAAAATGCAACTGAAATTCATTCATAACAAAAAACATTAGGAGAAAAGGTAGTGATTTGTTTGATGAGTTGGAGGTGTTGAGGTCAAGTTACCTGATGTAGATTTATATCTTTAATCCAATTTGTTTAATAAATACTGCCTCCTATGCAAGGGCTCTGTGAGTGCCTGCCATTTTTCTGTCCCCTGGGTATGTCTTATTTAATTTTTAATTCATTTGTTTCTTTTGTGTGTAGCTCAGCATTGGCTCCAGGGTCTCATGGACACTAGGTAAGTGTTCTGCCCTGAGTATTTCTCAGTCCCCATGATTGTGTTTGGAATTTTACACATTTCCGCAGGCTACATTATCTCTTAGCCTCTTGGAAAAGCACTCTACTTCCACGTCTATTTGATGATACTCAAATAAATTAAAAAAGGGAGTCATTGCTTCCTGGTTGAAATGGTGGTTGTATCGTGTTACCATGAAATACACATCCTCTTGAGTCTGAACTCTGTCTACTTCTCTAACAGCTTTTAGTGCCTAGAACATATTACTCCAAAAACACTGATTAAATAAGTGAAAGCAATAATGTGCTTTTTTGTCTTATTTAGTACATAAGGAAAGTAGCATAGAGATATTACTTTCACAGGTTGAAGATCTAAGGTTAAACAGTAATCAAACAGAGGCTTGAAATAAAAATATTTGTCTGTATGTAAATTTAGTGTTTTTCACCCCAATCTGTCTTTGCCTTTCAAAATTTGTATGTGTTGGCATTTGTGGTTTGTGTGTGTGTGTGTGTGTGTGTATGTGTGTGTGTGTGTGTGTGAGAGAGAGAGAGAGAGAGAGAGAGAGAGAGAGAGAGAGAGAGAGAGAGAGAGAGAGAGAGATAACCCCAGGGAAATAAAGGTTATGCATTCAGTCCTTTTGAAATAATCCACATGGTAATATCACCATTTGGTCTTAGCTTGAAAATCTAGCATGCCTTTTACAAACCAATTTCCTGAGCTGCATTGGCAATCAAATACTTAGCTATAGCATGCCGTGAATCCAAATGGGCACATCAAGACTAAAATGGCATATATTTTAACGTCATTCAACCCCTGCAAGTCTCTTCAGAATCACAGGAAACCAGGGCTTCATTGAATGGAAAGCCTGAGTCAAGTGTTACATTGGAATCTTCTCTTTAAAAAGATAGTTTTTACATTGCTTAAATTGCCCTCTGTTGTATAATGGAAGTAATATAAAGTCACATCCATTCAACGCAGGAAATATTCAGGTTTATTACTATTTTAAGAAAAAGAGAGCCTGACATTTCATGCTAGTGATCACATCTGCAAACAATCACAAGGCAAATCTATTTCATTGTACATCATTTTTGAAAGCATGAGAATTGCTAGATTTTACGGACTCTCGGGATGATCTTGTTGGAACTACAGTTTATCCCACAGCCCTACCACTGATAGGCAGGTAAGTGCTATTCAAACCATAAGGCACCATTAGATACCAATGATTATGGTTTCAGAACCATGTATGCATTGTGAGGATAACTGCTGTGATTATGCCATGAATACCCGAAAACTCTGTGCAGGACATGATGACAAAAGGATATGTTATGAGGCTATAAGGAAAACATCAAACTAATCCCAGCTTACTCCATTTGTTCCACAGGCATAAACAGCTCTGTTTAGTGAAGCAATTAAGGCTGTTCCAAAACACCAATGGACTTTTAAACAGGGCTAATAAAGCAAATTAAAGTTCACCTAAAGAAAGCTGATGATATTAAAATATAAGTGATTATGCCTACAAAAGTCTTCTAGAATTAACAGAATCAGATTACAGTATGAAGAAAAGGATACACTTGTAAAGGAACAACACTATCTCTAAGGTATTATTATATTGATGGACTTAAGCAGTGGTGTCTCTTTTACGTCCTTCATACTTCAAGTGCTGTACAATTATTTCCTTTTTCTCGTGAATGAAAAGTCTGCATGAATTCATATTTCTACTAACTGTCATGGTTTCTTCTTTCCTTGAGTTTTTTCAATCCCTGATTCTATATGTTTGGGACTAATTTCTCTCTGCCTTTGTCTAGATTTTGGAATTGTGTTGAATTTTTTAATGCAGAACCAACCTGTGTGTGGCTTTCAGAGCTGTTGTGGGAGTTCAAGGTCATTGTAAACATGGTGTCACCAGAGCTAAAATACAGCAGAGAAAGCAACAAATAAGTCAGTACTGAACCCCGAATTAATCCTCTGTAAAATCCTTTACCCAATTCAACGTCCCATATTCTCACTCTCCAACACACATGAAAGAAAATAAACGCAATAAAATGATTCTTTTAAAAATACAACACTACTGTTTTTCTTTGCTTGCTATTTGACCTTTTAGCTGCTTTGCCATTTTATCTTCCACTGTATGTGTGCGCACATGATCATAGAAGCCAGAAGAGGATGTCAGGTGCCCTCCTCTGTCAGTCATGCTCCACCTTTTGACTTGGCACGGCCTCTCTCACTAGACTCAGAGCTTTCAATTAGGCTGAGCAGTCAGAAGCTCCCTGGATCAGCCCATGTTCTCCTTGTTTCCTACCATTGGAAACAATTCTGCAAATTGCGCCACAACTGTATCAGTTGATGCAATATTTCCCACATAACTTCGTTTTTTCTATTAACACACACCGACAAAAGCCCAAAGACATGGATAGAAAAACAGCAAGCTTCAAATGTTATATTTTAAATACATAGTTGATTATGGCATACTGAGTTCAATAGTAATTGATCGTTATGTGGTGAGAATTATACTCACTCTTAAAGAAAAAAAAAAAGATGGCATCCTTAACAGACTATGTATTTACCACAAACTTTCTAGTTCCAGCAAGACAGTGCTCAGAAAAATGAGAAATGTAAAATGTGGTATATCTCGTCATAACAGAACATTTTCACAAAAGTGAAAGAAAATAGAATGAGGCTAGAGCTGTAATAAATTTCCAATTGTCATTTGCTTGCCAGGCCACGAAAGCTATTTACCAGTGGCGAATTATTTAAATCACATTAGACGGCAGCGGCGGCAGCAGCAGCAGCAGCGGCAGAGATGTGTGGAGAGAAAACAAACTTGTTTAATATGATTATCTTTTCAGCCAGAGCAGCCCCACAGAGAGTCGAGGGCGTCAGAGGCGGCATCAATAATCAATTTGCCTTACTTTTTTTTTTTTTTTTTACAAGCAAATGACATCAAGTGGTTTTGTGTTTGTTCTTGATGAGTTCATGGATGTTGCTGCCTCTCATCAGCCGTCCTTCATTTGGTGGGTCAATGCTGAGTTTAAACAGCAGAGAACTAACTTCTAAAAATGGTGTCCATGAGGCGCTGACTTTTTTTTTCTTTTTTTTAGTTTGAGCACATAAGGAGATAAAATGGAGATGCTGGGAGAGGATTGAGATTTGAGCATTACCTGCCAGAGACAGAAATCAAAAGTGTCCAAAATATGTAAGTGGAGTATGGAAAGGCTTATTTGGACAAATGTATTCCCCTTAAATATGAGGAGAAAATGAAAATGTGAGGGACTAAAATCTGATTATTGTCTCTCTTACTATTTACCAGCATGTATTAAAATATAATGGAATATTTGTGTATTATTTAACCAATATTGTAAACTTGGTTCTCCCTCATGAACCCCATCATTCTGACTTTTGTGAACTTTTGTCTTAAACTCAAGTTGAATCTAAACTGATCTAAACTGTGACATAGAAATATTAGTCACGTCTTCACAGTGAAACAAGGGCACTGCAGTACTGGGGTCAGGGCTGATAACTGGAATGTTTCTAGAAGGTAACTGTCCTCAAACAACCATGATGATCAGTTACTAAACATCATAAAATGTGTGCTAGTTTTATCTGGAAATACAGGGCATAGGCGCTGACATTGGACATTTACACTATGGAGAAGTCATTTCAACAACTAACACTGACTAAAGTCAAGCTACTTCATACGTTGCCAACGTGAAAATGAAAACCAAGGTTGTCATTCTCACACAAATTTATATCCAAATTTCCAAACTCTAATCTCTAGCAGGATATCCCAAACCTCAGTGATACGAAGGAAATTCTTCTGTCTGAACATCCATTTTAATTACATAATTTAGGAATGAATGTTCCCACATATTTCAGTTTAAAGTGATAATCTGAAAATTATCAATAAGCAGAAATGTAAATATCAAAAACAAAGTCTAATAGAACATTACAAATGCTCATCAGGAGATAAATACATTCATTTAAAAGAAATTCATGTAGATTGAGCTCAGAATTTGTCTGGATCCCTATGAAAGATATTTTCAAGGGGCAGCTAGGTAAAATACCATTACAGATAATCATCAATTAATGAATATTTTAAATGGATTTATTGGAAAGGAATTCCGATTTTGAACACTGATTAGGTTACATTTGTCACCTAAACAAAATTTCATTTTTTTTAAGTAGTCCTGTATAAAGCAAAGCTATAGTTACTTACTGTTATATTTTGACCATTGTCAAATTAGTTGTGTTTTTCTACAGCAATGCAAACAATTAATGTAGCAAAGTATCCATATAACATCCTTAGTTTTGTTTATGGGTCTAGAGAAACCAAATTATGTACTGAATGATCATTTACAGTGCAAGTTTGTTGACTCTTACCCTCTCAGAACAATTTCAAATGCCAGAATGGATATGACCTGTCTCGAAAGATGTGACATTTTTAGATCCTTGGTTGTTGATTATAATTAATCATAATAACCTTAACAATTAAAAAGTTATAAATAAATAATCATAATGGAAGTTTGTACAGACTTGCTCACTCAATGTTCTTTAGGAGAGGTGTATTTTCTTCATTTTCTTTAGCTTTATTAATGGAAAACGGAAAAAAAAAAAACAATAGGGGGTGAATACAATTCAAACACATTAACTACACACATGAAAATATCTTAAAAGAACCTACTATTTTATACCGTTAAAATATGTTGATAAAAAAGAAAATGAAAAACTCAGTCAGAGCTGGAGAGATGACTCAGTGATTATCAGCACTGGCTTCTCTTTCAGAATACCAGGGTTTAGTTCCCTTCACCCACGGGATGGCTCGCCATCGTCTGTAACTCTAGTTTCAGGGGAACTAATATCTTCTTCTAGCCCCCATGGGCACCAGACAAGCATGTGGACCACAGCCATTCTTACAGGATAAAAACTTACACACATAAAATAAAAATAAATCCTAAAAACTCAACCACAGATGCTGCATTCCACAAGGTTATCTTCCATCAAATGAAAGAAATTGAAATAATCTCAAATGATTTTTGGTTGCTTTTCTCTATTTACTCTCAAGTAAAATGCAAATTCCATAAACACAGGGAACCTTTGTAATGATATAGTGAACAGGAGCCCTTGGCACATTGGGCCAAGGTGCCCCGGGGGATGAGGGAGATACACCATGCAGATGCAGCATCCACGTGGAGAGTTTATTACGAGAGAGAGAGAGAGAGAGAGAGAGAGAGAGAGAGAGAGAGAGAGAGAGAGAGAAGCACAAATCTTAAAAGGTCTTACTAAAAAAAACAAACAAACAAACAAAAAAAAACTCAGGAGCCAAATATTGGGGTGAATTCTGAAAGATCAGAGAAGTAGAACAAGCCACATCCAACCTCACCTTTCCAGTTCCTCAGCTGATCTTGTTTCCTCAGACTGAAAGCTTCTGAGTCCTCACCTGAATGGATCTCAGCTGAACTGCTGCTAAAAACCTAAAAGCTTAAAAGCCTCTAGTTCCTGTTTTTCACTCCTTATATACCTTGCTGCTTCCTGCCATCACTTCCTGAGATTAAAGGTGTGTGTCACCATGCCTGGCTGTTTCCAGTGTGGCCTTGAACTCACAGAGATCCGGATGGATCTCTGCCTCTGGAATGCTAGGATTAAAGGTGTGTGCTACCACTGCCTAACCTCTAGGTTTAATATAGTGGCTGTTCTGTTCTCTGACTCCCAGATAAGTTTATTGGGGTGCACAATATATCAACCACATTGGAGACGGGGGTGGGTGGGTGAATGAGAGGGAGAGAGAAAGGAGGGGGGAAGTATGGGAGAGAAAGTGGAGGTGTGTACACCTCCTGGCAAGAGAGGGAGGAGAGGGAAGAGGAAGAAGAAGGGAGGAGTTTTTCCCTAAAGGAGGCTTTATGTCAGGAGGCAGGGTGGGTCCCCAAGGGGAGGGCCAGAATGCCAACAACCTCCCCTTGGCTTCTGAATTCTGTGGACCAGGTTCCTAGAAGGATCTTTGAATGAGTTAGTCCTGAAGTAAATGATTGTTAAATAAATGAACAAAAAAGTATAAGACTATCTTGAAACTTTTGAGGAGAAAACCCACACATCTGAATATATTAGTACAAATGTTCTTCTGCTTTCTAATATGGGGTTTTCTTTACTGTACCATCTTGGGAATTTTATACTAACAGATTTCTCTTGCATTTTTATCTGGGTTTTGGCTGGTTGCTGAAGTCCACATAGAAAAGAGCTTTAATAAATTCTCCATAATCGCTATTTTCTCGAGGCTGGTTCAGAGGCTTACTGCATTTCCAAAGAACCCAGGTTTGTTCCCAGCACCTACCCCAGGAGGTCTCACAGATGCCTGAAGTTCCAGTTCCAGGGCATCTAGCACTCTCTTCTGTCCTCTCTGGGCAAGGTGATCTCATTCCGCTTGAAGAACCCAATCTTTTACTGGACAGTCATTATCACACTAACATTCTCCCAGGACCAATCCAGGTTGCCATGTGTTCTCATAAGTAGCTTATTAAATCGTATCCATATCCATTGTGTTCACTATCTGTTTCTATGTTTTAGTGGCAGAAATGTATAATTGCAATAGAGATGGCGTGGCTTGGGAAACTGCAATATTTACTAATGGATTTTGCAAGGGAAGTTTGGGAATGTTTACACTACGGAAGAACATTGTAAATTTAGTAGGCCAACATTTATGTTCTATTCACACAAAAATTGTGATCCCTCTAGGCCAGATATTCATTTCTCTTTTAAGAATCCAACAATGGCTCTACATATTTCCAGGCAAACCAAGCAGTTGGTGGCTACTATTTTCCTTCCCCTGCAAGGACCTTTGAATTTTACTTTCAATTCTTCTAGTACACTGAATTATTGTTAATGTCAAAAGTCTGAACACTGGATTATATGTTACCTTTTAAAGGGGCTTTAAAGAAAGGATGGGAGTTAAAAATATGTGTACTTAAAGGAATTCCATACGGGAGCAAGGAGGAAATGAACTTGTGTCAGTGCTGATCAGAGAGCTATTATCAGAACACAAAGGCTTTAGAAATCACACTGGACGCAGTGTACTGGTAAAGATGAGACAGGAAAAAATAGATTCCTAAGCTTCTACAGGATTTCAGTCTGCCATTTATCTCCTTTCCAATACACTAGTCTATGCAAAGAATAATAGAAAAGGCTAAGCTACAGATTAGAACATAATATAATGGCCATTTATTCTATAATATTTGGCAGGATCTCTTCATTCTAAAGACTACTCATTCAGCTAAACAACAGAACAATTTTTAAAAATATGAATTTCTCTCAATAAGATGTAAGTGAATGTACAAACTAGAATCAAGCTTAGTTTTGCTCTCTTCAGAATGTTACAGGAGAAATGAGTCTGAGATTATAGCTATTTCACTAAGGATAGTTACATATATATATTCTATTATAGGTGTATAGATGCTCAGTAAAATTGCATATCAAATTAGTGGTCTCAATCTGTTGCAAAAAGAAGCTTATTTAATGAGGAGTGAGAGCTACATTTATCTGTCGGTTTAAGGGTTAGTGTTCAGAATACAGTTAGAAATGATATTGGTTTAGGAAATGCATAGGATGTTCTCCTATAGGTTCTATGAACTCTTTAGGCATGAGTAATTGGCCAGGCTAAGAGTATCCTCTCATTGAGAGGGCTTAGGTCTAATTAGACGTCTGTTGGTTACCACCTAGATAATTACCACCATTGCACCATGAGAGATAATATTACTGGGCAGGGCATTGTTGTGCTTCCTAAACTTTACAACTGGGTAGGACTTCTGATTGCTTTGTCCCTTGGCAACTTGCAACTTCTAGTCTTCAAAGATGAGATTTCCAGGTCAGTGCCAGCTCAGTTCCTTGAAGTCTTTTGTCCAAAGTGGGGTTGCATACAGCAGTAGGGTTGTACCTTCAAGTTCGGGGAAGCAACCAAAGGCAATGGCAATAGCCTATATTGCTTTGGACTCCCCTGACCAAATAGAAAGGAGGTTGGTAATGTTTGGCACTGGAGGTCTTGTTAGATAGTCTATGGAACAATCTTGAGGGAATTATCACCCTGTATGATGTAATTCCATTTAGACACACACACACAGTGTTTTAATATAATAAACTTATAAAATAGTACGTTTCTTTATGGCTTTTTCAGAGATACCTAATGTTATTTATCTCTCTGTTCTTCTTTTCCCTCTATATCACCCTCCCTCCCCAGTCAAAATTATCTCACCATTTTTCTCGTAATAACACCTTTGTTTTAGTATCACTACCTCTAGAGCACCCCTACCATACCCCCAGTGACCACTTTCTACTCTCCTGGCTACTTCTGCACTTACTTCAATTTTATGTGCTCAAATATAAAGATCCTGAATTAGAATCTACACATATGAGAGAAAGTGCAGAATTTTCTTAATGAATCTGGTTTACTATTTTCTATCCATTTACCCAAGATTTCATTTTTCTTTACTGAATAGAATTCCATCGTGTATATGCACCACATTTTATTATCCCCTCATCAGTTGAGGGACATTTAGATGGTCTCTATTTCCTAGCTACTGTGAATAGATTGGCAGTGAACACAGCTGAGGAAGTGTCCGTAGTAGGATAGAGTCCTTTGAGCATTTTGAGCCAGAGATCATATTGTGGTTTACCTTTGTTTTGTTGTACCTTGTCTCAGAATTATGGAGATGGTGGAGGAAAGACATGCTTCGAGACCCAATGACCTAGACACCTGATAAACCTTCTCTCTTAACCATCTTGGAAATACAGTTCTAATATTAGGAGTTTTGAGAGAATGGACTCACAAACTTCAGAATTCCTCTGTTGCTTGTAACAGTGAAGGAAAGAACTGCTGTTGTGTTAGTTGGTTATTATTAAATATGCCTGATTATTTTTAAAAACTTTGGTACTTTTATGAAGTTTCATAACCCTTTAAAATAATGTCTCATTCTAGAAACATTCAAACAAGTACATGCATAGAATTTGCAATACTTGACACATACTACATTGGTGGTATAAAGTATTCTCTCAAATAAGTGCAAGGACTTCTGAATCCTGGATTGATACCCACATAAAAAATAGCAAAGAATAAAGTGTTTTGTTTCAACTAAAGCAAGGCATCTAATTCTCACAGAAGGAGTTTTTAAGGAGCATTCTTCCTTATAAAATCTGAATGATGAAATATTAGACAGCACATGCAACCTCACCAGCTTATTAATAATTAAGGCAAAATGACTGAAACCTACTAAATGCCTTGTGTGACTTCTTCTATTGTGTGACCAAATCACTCTTTTCATCTCATGTCACTTTGTAGTTGTATTCATACATATTATGCGAGTTTAATCAACAACACTAATCATGTAGTAAACTTTGGAAGAATATATTTTATTTCCCTTTCCTTTCCTATTTTCCCCAGAACTTTTCAAATAGGATATTAACAAATGCTTGCTTAATTGATGGTGAATTAAATCACCACCTCCCTGCCCTTATTAGTGTGCTAAATATATTATTCTTAATCTCTAGTCTTTCTACTCACCAAAGCAAAGATATGGGAATGTGATCAGGTATCTCTGGAGGTCCTATTCAATTTAAACTGAGAACATTACTTTCTTTTGTGATTCAGAATGAGATAAAGTGGATCAGAATATTAAAATAATTTTGTATTCATTTCATTGTTCCCAAAGCTAATTTTTAAGATTATGCTGCCATGAATTAGTTTCCTTTTTAGATTTTTTTTATAATATAAAAGAATGAGTTAGAAAAAAAACACATAATAGATTCAAAACCTTATCATTGGTTATAATTGTAGTGATTTGAAATGCAGCCTAAAATCATGGAGGCTTAAATGCACATTTTCTCAAACTGAGGTGCCCAGAGGCTCAGTATTGTGTTTTGTTTTTGTGTTCTTTTAAAGAGTTATTGTCCTCTTGAGATTATTATATGAAGAAATCATCCAAAAGTCATTTTATATCTAACTGTCCTTCTCCCTCCCTCCAACATTTGTATCTTTCTTACATGGAAGTAATTTCAGATTAACACATCCACAGGAGTGCAAATTGAAGTTTCATTCATCATGTCTAGAGAATCTATCATTCTTATAAATACACCAGTTTTAAATATTTTTCTACCATGTCCTCAAAGCTTTTTACAACATGGGCTACATGGTTTATTCTGATATTAAGCTTTCTGAAGACAAGCTGGAGAGGTTTAGTCTGCATTTAATATGATCATCTTTCACACTTTAGTGAAATGTCCAAACTCTCTCTCTTCTATGACACAAACCAAGTGTATAAAGCTAATAGCACAGTGCCACTGACATTCATGGGTAGTGATTATTTCAGATGATTTTATGTGCCAAACGCGAAGCAGAACATGAAGCAGAACAAGGGGACTTAAAGATCAACGTCTCCTCAAAGGTCATCCAGCTAGAGAGTGTTAGAGACTGAAGGCTGCCAAGTTAAGGAGGCCAGTGTCCATGCTGGAATGCTATGGTCTTTATTTTTTTAATAATCCAGGGGTGATCTTCTATTTGC
>CABHPQ010159265.1:0-12697 GCA_902168405.1 Peromyscus aztecus
ACAGAAAACTGATGCAGAGAGCCACAAGCAGACACACTGAACAGTGAACTAGGGAGACAGGATACACTAGTGCATTCCTTTGAAGAAAACGAGCAGGAGTCAGTACTAGGTACTAAGAACCCATCTTTGAATTTTTCTCAACTGTGTAAGACTGGTCGTTTGGCTAGTGAAATAACAAACCTACATCATATCCACTTACGCATCTAAGAAATTTTATTGGGAACTACTTGAGATGTGATAGTCTGAGGTTAATTTTGCTGTGACAGAGAAACAGATCAATAGGTAGTGTTGCCTATAAATCCTGAAAAACATTTACAGACCTTAATGTTGACAAAAGCATAAGTTCCAACAGACTCCTTCTGAATGGAGGGTATTTTCAAAAGGCATTTCACATGGTAAGAAAAGATAATAATATGAGTAACTATGAAAGATCAGATGCAATTATAGACACTTTCACCTCTTTTGCTTTAAAAGAAAAATTTAATCGTTGCTACTGATAGAGAGCAAAACAAAGCTGAGGTGGGTGGAATGGGGGATGGGCCGCTCTTGCTGTGGGTGTGGGAGGGAGTATCCCGTTGCCATGTTTTATTTTCTTTATTAAATGGGAGTGGCCCCAGGGTTCTGAATTGTTTCTCATGTTGCCTTTCTTTTCACTGACTCCAAAGTAATTTCTGAAGGAGAAAAATGTGCTGATGTTGCAGGGTACCTGGGTCATTAAGCTTGCCATCGCTGACCACAGAAAAACTGGTCTAGACGGAAGCATTTATTTGTGTAAAATGAAGATGGTGAGGTTGTCATTTCACAGAACTTATCAATGGTTTACGGGCTGTTTAGTTTTTGCAGACATTTAAATAATCTGGAAACTAAAGAAAAGATTGTGAATGAGCAGAGTATGTGTGGAATCTCTTTTCTGCGTTCTGTCCCCCCTTTTCCAGGACATAAAATAGCCAGTTTGATGTGCCTTAGGTTTTAGAGACATCCTTTCTTTTATTCTATTAAGGGGTATGTTATTATATCACGGGGAAGGAAGTTCTGGCAGAATACAAGAATGAACAATTAGCAGAAGTAGTGATGTGGAAAACAATTCCAATGGAGGAAGGCCCATAAAAGAAGGAGATGGATTCCTTACAGCTTTTCTTTTATCAGCAAGAGAGGTGAATGTCTTCGATGGATGAAGAGACCTGGGCAAGGAAGGGTTTCTCTAAGCCTGAGGGATGCCAAGCTACTTTATATTCTAGGAAGAATGAAGGATGTTACACAGATACATGTAAGAGAGAAAGATTGTCGCAACATTTCTATCGATGAAACCAAACATTAAATGAGTGAGTAGAAATTTTCTCCCAAATGCTGGCTTCTAATGAGGATTAAATTCTTTTGGGGAGGCACAATTTATTTAATTGGGGATACATATTATTGTTCCCTGTTACCAAATTTACTATAAATATCTATCTCTAAAAACTATTCTTTGTTCCTGGTCTATACAAAAGGAGGCACTAGCCTGTCTTTAAGTAACATTTTACAGTATTGGGAGCTTTTATTCTCAGCATCCGTCAAGATTTGTATCAGGAGATGGACTTGGCATCTGTAATGAGAATCTGTGCTCTTTGTGGGTAGGATGGATGATTAACTAACATGTGTGGTCTTTGATTTCAGGAAATAAAAAAAATCCATACACTCCTGCTCTATTTGGGCAATTTTTCCCGCTATGGGATGATTTCATGAGAGCCAATTTTATATGCTTTTCTTCTATAATGTGGGTTTTAAATTTAGTTTTCCTAATATGAAGAATAAATTTTACCTCTAAAGAAGTTTTGTACCTAAAAACAAACAACCTGTTCTTGGCTACACTCCATTGATTTCTATGAAATAAATGCCATAAGGAGCTGTCCTATGCATGACCTGATTTTTTATACCTATCTCCCTTCCTGAAACTCCACATGGAAACTTAATCTCCAATGTGACAGTGGTAGGAGTTGGGACCTTTAGGAAAGTGATTAAGTCCTTGACTGGAGCCTCATAGTGGGGACTAAGGCCCCTTTGAAAGAGGCCCTAGAGCGTGACTCTGCCACCTCAGTTATATGAGGTCTCCTGGAAGGGAAGATGCTGTCTATGAATCAGAAACTGGGCCCACAGCAGACACCAAGCAAATGGGGGCCTTCATCTCGGACTTCCCAACCACTGTAAGCTATGAAAACAAATACATTTCTACTGTTTACAAACTACCTAGATTATGGCATTTTTGTTGTAGCATCTCAGGTAGGCCAAGATACCTCAGTAACTTTGTTAGCAGGTGCCAGGCAGCTGCTACTGGGACAAGCATTTCTTTGTCCCTTTATTGACTGCAAGCAAGCATGGAGTTGCTTTGTGTTACAGGGCAGGCCTGCTCTTATCTCCTTTGTGGTCCTTGCTGCAAGCAGTGAACCTCACCTCCCAGAGGTGACCAGAATCTTTGTGCTCTGGAGAGGCCAACCCACTACATTGAGGTTTTATCTTATTCCCTTTGTTGTGGAGTCAGACTCCACCATAATTCATCATGTTAGCTTTTACTGGAGACTAGAATGACTTTCCCCCACTGCAAGGCTGTGAACGCCCTGTTGAGGAATGTTATGCTGCCAAAATGACCACCCCTTTCAGCTACTTTTCTCGAAGACTCCAACATTGGTTAAGATAAGCCAAGATCAATTGTGTCAACATTTCACAAGCAACTCTGAACATCACATTGTGTCATTTATCGTTAGGAAAGATAGCAGAGCAAACAGGCAGCTATGAATTTGATCCCCCAATCAATGTTGAAAGCATTTAAAAAAGCTTAATTTTAGTGCAGCATTCCAGGCACGATTGCTTTTCTCTTCCAAGCTTTAACTTTCACTGGCTATTTTAGACTAATTTTTAAAAATTATTTGTATTTTTATAAATACATAAATATTTAAAATGTTTTAAATTTTCATCCTAAAATGCATGAAGCCTACCAGGTACATTGCAAAGAACATATAATGTTTTTTTTTTCTTTTCCTGTTTGCTCAATCCCTACTGAGCCCCTCATATCCAGTCCAGAGTTTTCTCTAAGAAAGTCTCTCCTCACATCAGGGCACTGTCTCTCCAGGACTCCGGAGTACCATGCCCATATTCCTGATGTGGACTTGTGCACCACCAACAATCCAATCACCCAGTTAGACTCTGAGGAACTTTAAGGCTACATCTCATGGTCAGCCACACTGGCTCTGCTTCCTGACCCAGGGCCGGATATGAAGCAGGAACCTATAGATGCTTACTGGTTAAGAGGAAAGAGAATGGACATTATAAGACACTAGACAGGATTGGGGTTCCTAGGTTCCCCTTAAATGGACTATTGTCCCCTCCGCTTCCATGCTATTTTCCAAGTAGGCCCATGTGGCCGGGGCATGACTTTTGGATGCAGAATAAAGATGAGACTTAAAAACAACAGGCAGCCGGGCAGTGGTGGCGCACGCCTTTCATCCCAGCACTTGGGAGGCAGAGGCAGACAGATCTTTGTGAGTTTGAGGCCAGCCTGGTCTCTAAATCGAGTTCCAGGAAAGGCACAAAGCTACACAGAGAAACCCTGTCTCGAAAAAACAAAACAAAACAAAACAAAACAACAACAAAAACAACAGGAAGAGGAAAAAAAGAAATGTGCAAGAAGGAGAACAGGCTTTCTCCGAGCAGGAGGAATGGAACACGACCCACAGGATGCCGCACACCAGTCAGGGATCACATAGCGTGTGCATGTTGCAATGTTGCCTATAGGGTTGCCAATCACTAAGAATCTTCCTTCCTCCCTCTTCCCTTCCTTTCTCTATCTTCTTCTATCTCTCCTGTTTATTTTCTCATTCCTCCTGACCATTTTGCGGTCTTTCTGGAAGGGCCCACCCACCTTTACTGCTGGAAGCCTAAGAACAGCTAGAGAAACTTTAAGGGGGATGCAATTCTCATCCCATCCTCCCCACTCCTCCCTAATCGGAAAGGCCATGGAGTGGAAAGAAGTCATAAGAAGGTGGGGGAATTTCCTCACTCGGGAGATTCCTCATCTGTTCTCTTTTGGGTAGCATCCAGGGGGAAGGGGAGCTTTTTCTCTGTGGAAGCCTTTTCCTTACCCCTTAACACCAGCACTGGAAAGGCTTTTACTGACTCATTCATGCCTAAAAATACAAATACAGCTACATCTTATTTTTTTTTAATTCAGGTCAATTAATTAATTAATTATTGAAAACAGGGTCTCCTTTAGTGAAGGATAGCCTCAAAACCACTATGTAGCCAACAATGACCTTGAACTTCTGATTCTTCTGCTCATGTGCCACCTGGTTAATGCGGTAAAAGGGACTTCATGTAACCTAAGCAAGAACTCTTCTACCTGAGTTATATCTCCAGCATTGGCCACAGCTCCTTTTTACACACACACACACACACACACACACACACACACAATTTGTTTACTTTTCTTATTTTTTTTTATTTTATTTTATTTTTTTGCGAGTGTATGTGTGTGTGTTTTCTCCCCTTTCATCCCGTCTCAAATCGTGGCCTATTACTTATACCCTGGCTGGAGAACTGCTCTAAGTGACTTGAGGGACTGAATCACCTTGCCATCTTTGTACTTATGATCAACTGTACACCCAGAAGTGTGGGGCTGTATGGCTCACCCACGGCTCTGGGAAATACCTGTGGAGACTCTGGGAGGGTAGACCTGGGGAAGTGACTAGCTCTGCATTCACTAAGAGTCTAATTCCCATGTTAGCTATTCAAGAACTATATGTACACTCTGGGTAGAACATTAGGGCTTACAGAAAAAAACAAAACCAAACCTGTTCTTTACTAATTAGAAAATGAGAAGTTATTAATTTTGAATGAGAGTCAATTCTTTAAAATGAACAGAATAAATTGACACAAACGAACCATGAAGTACTATTTTGCCAGAGAAAACAGTTGCGGCAGCATGAAGGGGCAGGCTAACCCACAGGGAGCATTGAACTGCTCGTGTGGTTGGCGCTCAGCTTGCTCTATGTCGTTTACAGTTGGCAGCAACAGAAGCAGGTTCCTGTGTATTTAAAGCTCTGTATCTTCTGCAACTCTCGTCCACAAATGTAATCAACATATTGATTATTTGGGCTGATTTCATAATTTCACAAAGGAGTTCTAACGTTTTCTAGATGTTTATAAACACTGATAGTTATAAATGGACATGTAGAGAAGATTTTATGTGTGATTTTTACAAAGTACCTGGATATCATTAAAAATGCCATGGGTAGTAAAGAGAGAAAACACTCCATGTAGAGTGTAGAAATATCTCTCTTCCTTTCTAGATTGATTTATCTATCCTCTATCTGTCTGTCTGCCTATCTATCTATCTATCTATCTATCTATCTATCTATCTATCTATCTATCTATATCTATTTAATTATCATCAATCATCTATTTATCTATCTATCTCCATATACATCCACCCATACATATACACATGTGTATTTATATCTATCTATCTATTTATATATATCTAGAGAAAGAGAGATAGACACATATAGATATAGATCTCAAGAGGCTCACCCATTCTAGGACTGTGGTAGTTAAGACTAAACCAGACCTTAGAGTTGCTTAGCAACAGTTTCTTTACCATTCATGACCACAATATCCTCTTTATTCTTGTGTAAACATATGTTTATCAATCCTTGTAGGAAAACTAGGCTTTAATAAACCCAGTAACAAGCATAAATGATAGTACTCATATAGGAAATTAGTACAAACAAATGGCACACTTACAATTGCATTTCTTCTGCACAAATCTCAGCTTGCATGCTGTTCTGTAGGTGGAGAGTCGGATACGATCCAGATCTTGAGCCCCTAGTATGAGAAAAAAGAGTATCCATATGCTATGCCATTTGTATAGCTAGGAGCTTGTAATGTTTGTAAATAAAATAACTGCAGATACAACCCATAGGCTTATTGGTACTTTTGTTGGAAATTCTTCATTTATGCAGAGATCCACAGCTAAGCCCTGGGCCAAGCTCTGGGAATCCAGTTAAAGAGAGGCAGGAAGGATAGTACAATCCAGGGGATCTAAGTCATCACAAGGGAACCTGGGCTCATAGGAGATCACAGACTCTGGACCAACTAGCTTTGCACTAAGGGCAGACTTTGTATTTATTTAGGCAGTTTCTTTATTTTAGTTTCCTGTTCTAATTAACCTGTGTATCTTAAAAAAAAATTCATCATCTTCTACTGGCATGTCAAACACCCTCCCCAGGTTAAAGTCTGGTCAATCTGATAGGGCTCTGTTGGAAACAAGCTCTCTAAGATGCCAATGGCAGAGTATAAGAAACTCCTGTGTACTGAATCTGCTTTCATACTGCATGAAATTTTACTGGTGTCTAGTTGGCTTAGCAGTAAAGAATCCCCATATCTGTAAATAATGCTTTCAAAGAAAAAATTAGGGAGTATGTATTATTTGTATATGTTTTTCAAGAACAATAAATTAAAGCTGGTCAAGATTATATCTATCTGTCATCCCATCACTAAAGAGGATGAAGTGGGAGGAACAAGTTTAAGGCTAGCCTGGGCTACAGAGCCTATATCAAAACAAAACAAAACAAAACAAAAACAAAGATGGAGATGTACCTCAGTTGGTAGGGTACTTGCCTAGCATGCACAAAGCTTAGCTTTGATCCCTAGGTACCACACACACTGGGCATTGTGATTCAACTCTATGGAGCTGGATGCAGGATGAACATTAGATGTTCAAGGCCATTCTAGGCTACATAGCAATTCTGAGTCCAGCCTGGGCTGGCCAACAAAAGACCCTGCATCAAAATAGCAACAACAAACAAACCAAACAAAGAGCAATGAGTTAAACACCAGTTAGTACACCAAGATGGTGATTTATCACACAATGGCGTTTCCTAATTTCAGCAAGACCTTAGTCAGAGTCTGAGAATGGTAACCCCTGTACTTCTGTGCCCCTCCCCCATGAAGAGGTCCTGGGGCATTTTTGCAAAGTACATTTCTACAGGATGTGGTAAAGAAGGATACAATGGGGCTGGAGAGATGGCTCAGCGGTTAAGAGCACTGGCTGTTCTTCCAAAGGTCCCGAGTTCAATTCCCAGCAACCACATGGTGGCTCCCAACCATCTTTAATGAGATCTGGTGCCCTCTTCTGGCCTGCAGGCAGAACACTGTATACATAATAAATAAATCTTTACCCCCCAAAAAAGAAGAAGGATACAATGATGCCTGGGGATATGGAATCACCGATGGCTCTCTTCTTCCTTGTCACTATTATATAGACCTAACAAAATAAAGGGACTTAGATGTCTGTAAATGCTTCCTATTCATGTACATTCTTCTTGACTGATGGTATTAAACCCTAATATTAAAGGGCTTTTGGTAAACAAGCAACAAAATATAGCTTTGCAGACCCAACAGCACACTGCTTCACACAGACACTGGGGACAGTGCGATGGGAACCATGCTGGATTTGGAGACCAGACACTGGCATGCTGCATAGAGTTCATTTTTTAACCTCTGAAAAATCAATTTAGCTTTCTACGACTTAATAAATTATGAACTTATTTAATTTTACTTGTGTGGTCTTTTGTTGAATGCCTATGAGTGTTCTCTATGTCTTTGTCCAAGTCATTGATTAAAACCAGTGACCTGCGCAGAGCCGCAAATAGAGGCCCTGTGCTCCTGGAGGTCAGCCTTCCTCCAAGGCTGACTGAACCATTAATTGTTGCCCTAGGCGTGATCATGACACTACCTGTAAGTCTACTTTACTGTGGCCCTACATTAACAAATGTACAGCCTCAGAGCCTTTCTTACACTTGGTTGAAATTAAGGTCAATATTTATGTAATGGTATTTTCCTGATCTATGATTCTGGTGATCTTATTAAAAAGGGAAATTGTTTATTTTTTTATTAAAATATGGAATTTAAATAAATGATAAAAGGAACTGAGCAGAGCATTCTCCCATTGAATTCTTTTCTGGGGAGGGTAGTGCTTTTTTTTTTTTAATATTTCTTTATTCACTAATGGTGTTGGTTTCTTTTTAAATTACAACAGTGGTATATAATTCTTTAAAACTTGAAAATTCAGCTCACTTAAATGATTTATCAGACTTGCTTCACACTAATATACAGTGGGAGATAAATAATTAAAGGCAGTGATAGACACAATTTCTTCTATATCTGTATATATTTGAGAATTTTCATAATAAACCCCATAAGGTGCACGTGTTTAAGGAAAGATGCTCTTGCTCTGTCTCCTCAAATCTCTCCTGCCCATTTCATGGTTGGAAGGTGTGATGAAAACAGGAGCAAAGATGTATATAAAAAAAGTATGCATTCACAGTTATCAGTTTCAAGTTCCGTGTTTCTTCTTTTAATCCATCTGTCTCAGGTTTCTATTGCTGCGACAAAACACCATGACCAAAAAGCAAGTTGGGGAGAAAAGGGTTTATTTGGCTTACACTTCCACATTGCTGTTCATCACTGAGGGAAGCCAGGACAAGGAACTCAAATAGGACAGGATCCTGGAGGTAAGAGGTGATGCAGAGACCCTGGAGGAGTGCTGCTCACTGGCTCGCTCCCCATGGCTTGCTTGGCCTGATTTCTTATAGAACCCGGGACCACCAGTCCAGGGATGACACCACCCACAATAGGCTGAGCCCTTCCCCATCAATCACTAATTCAGAATCTCAAATGGCTGAAGACATTTAAGGAATTACTCAGCATCCTTAGTCATCAGGGAAATGCAAACAAAACGACTCTGAGATACCATCTTACACCTGTCACAATGGCTAACATCAAAAACACTGATGACAACTTATGTTGGAGAGGATGTGGAGCAGGGGGAACACTCCTCCACTGTTGGGGGAATGCAAACTTGTACAGCCACTTTGGAAATCAGTATGGTGACTTCTCAGAAAACTGGGAATCAATCTACCTCAAGACCCAATGATACCACTCTTAGATACCCAAGAGATGCTGAACCATACCACAAGGACACTTGCTCAACTATGTTCATAGCAGCATTACTTGTAATAGTCAGAACCTGGAAACAACCTAGATGCCCCTCAGCTGAAGAATGGATAAAGAAAATGTGGTACATATACACAATGGAGTACTACTCAGCAGTGAAAAACAATGACATCATGAAATTTGCAGGCAAATGGATGGAACTAGAAAATATCGTCCTGAGTGAGGTAACCCAGACTCAGAAAGATAAAAATGGTATGTCCTCACTCATAAGTGGATACCAGAGTGTCTTTCTAAGGACCTGGATGTCAGCGCCAGGAAAGTAATCATTGAGAAAGACAGGCCCTATCTCTCAGTCTCCCTGGAAGAAGAGCCCAACTTCTTAATTGTCATCATTAGCGGTCAGGTGCCCTAATCACAATGACCAGCCTTCTAGCACAAACCCTTCAGATGCAGGAGGTAATCTCTTGTCCTTACTGCAATACTTTAGTAAGTCTTTAGTTGCCCATTCAGCTTGTGTGATTGTGAGGTGAGAATATTCTTTCACATCCATAATATTCAGAACAACAAATCTGCCTCCCTTTCACTGTTTTTTTTTTCTTTTTTAAAAAACAAATCATTTCTAGATAAAAAATATAATTAGTCACACTTATGGATTCCTAGTTCTGGTTTTGCTCTCTGGAGAGCACAGATTCCTGGAAGATGTTTATTCTTGGCTATTTTAACACACTGTCAAGAAGATCTTAGGCTGTGTGACAGTCCACCCATCAACAGCGTTTCTTTCCTTTGCCCTCCAGCAACTGTTTCCTTACTACTGAGGAGGTGTCTCAGTGATGCGTTAAACAGGCTGGCGAAACCAGCCGACCATTAAAGGCAGCTGCCTTTCACAGGCCTTGGCCAATATCCGAGTCTTCAGCCTGTTGGGAAGAATGATACCTATGTATTTGACTTGCCTGTTATTCTGATTATTTATCAGTAGAGCTCACAAAGCTATCTAACAAGGGCTCACGGCAGTCCTGTGGCATTCTTAGGAAAGGGGAAACTTACGTAAGAGTCACAGTTCTCCTAAGTCTCCCTGTCCCCTACTACCTTGACAGAGTCTCAGGTAGCCCAGGCTGGCCTCCCACCCATTATATAGTCAAGGATGACTTCGTGTTCCTGATCCTCCTGCCTCGACCTCCCTGGTGCTAAGATTACAGATGGGTGTCAGCATGTCTGGCTGCTGGTTGTTCTGCTATATGAACATGAGATGTGTGTCAGGCATTCCTTGAGTCTGCTGGCTTTAATTTAGTGGACGTGTGTAACATTGCTTTTTCCTTGTGCCAGGAACTGCACCAGATCAGGAAGAAACTAGACATCTGAACTTAGATAAGTATTGCTGAAACCATTAAGTAAGCACACTTCCGTAAGCATTAGAGTGTGCCAGTTGATCAATATTTAGTATTTCAAAGGCAAGGTAAAATATTTGACAGGTTTTCTTTTGTATAGACAATATTAATAATTGTTCTGTGTCTAGCAAGATATTTGCCCATGATGAAGTTTGCTCAGATGTTAAAACAGGCTTTCTCCATCAAATACATTGCTCTTTAACATTTTCCCCTTGTATTTTAATTATGCAAATTGTATTTTTCCTTTAAAAATTTCGTTTTTAATGAAAAATAATTCTATATATTTATAGTACACACTTTACTTTTGTGATCCACATAGTCTAATTAACATTCCATCCCTTATTTAATTAATTAATTTTTTTGGTGGGGATAATATATCTATTCCTTACAGAAAATTTAAAAGATGCAACAGATCATTAACAGCAGTATAGTAGTTTACTAAAATTTATTCCTCTGGTCTAATCAAGATCTTGGCAGATCATAACCGGATATGTGCCTACAAAAAAGCCACAATTCTAGGGGCATCAGTCATTCCAGAAGTAAAGATGGCAGCATTAAACACAGCAGGGGATGCTGGGAAGTCTCAGCTGAAGCTCTCACAGACACTTAAGACTCGGTGAGTGCCAGCTGGACGGTTGTAGTACACGCCTTTCCTCTCATCCCAGCCAGGCATATCTCTGTGAGTTTAAGGCCAGCCTGGGCTACAGAGAGATCCAGGACAGCCAGAGCTACACAGAGAAACCCTGTCTTGAAAAAAAACAAAGCAAAACAAAACAAAAAAGACTCTGTAAGTGCAAAAGGCTAACAGATGTCTGGGGGTCCCCACATTGATTCTAATTCTGTTTCCTCTGCTAATTTTAACACTGCACAAGTGCCAGCAGGTGATTGGAAAATTATTCAACGCTCCTTATTATCAGAGAATTTTTCTTTTACTTTCTAACCCCTATCCCTGCCAATATTATCTATCCCATTTTCAGTATAAATTTCTTTTCTATCACTTTACCTTCCTGGGGGAAGGAGCTTACAAGTCACTCCAGAGCACTCTCAAAAACTAATACTCATAGAACAAGAGAGCCGAAATGTTTTTCTTTATAGCATTTAATTTGAGAAGAACGTGTCTTCTCTTTTTATGAACGATCAAACTGGTCTACACCGGAGATGCCACCAGCACCAGTTACATAGAAGCCATGCGCCTTCACAGACCAACCACCAGAAAATACCATCAGCGTTTGGGGTCCCTTACGGACGCCACCCCCAACTGCTTTTATCTTTTGTTAGCCTTTGCTTTTTTAAAAAAAAAAACGGCTTTTGGGACAGACTGCCATCCAAAGGTGGTCCAAACGACAGCTTACAATGTTCCATTACTTGGGTTTAGTTTGGTCCGTATTTCCTCTTAGCGTTTGAATGTATTATATCGTTTTCCGGGGAAGATACTCAAAGATGTGTTTCAGCAGTTTTATCCTATGGCAACCTCGTGATAGTGCAGGCAGGTGAGTGCAGACCTCAGATATTAGTGGACTGCACTGAAGTCAACACCGAGCAGTGCTATCCAGTGTGTCCGCTGGCCTGCAAGTATACAGGCCCAGAAACATTGTTTTCAACCCAGGAAACCAGAGTGGAGAAGCAAATTATAATAAATCTCTGACTAATTCAATTCTCACCTAATGAGAGGCTGAAATGGCCAAGTGCATAGTTTATGCAAGGCACTGAGGATTTTATGGAGAAGCCCAGATGCACTAAGGAGACTACATGGTTATTTCTGGCTTTTTCATGAATATTCAATGCACACTGAGGGGAGTTTCCTTAAAAGTTCCATACTTACTCATCTCTGCAAACAGCTGTCTTCTCTCTGCCATGGTATTTCCTCTTTTCCCACTATCTTCAATCATTCTGTGGGACAAAATTGTGACAACATGTGTTACTCTGATGCTAAGCAGGCAAACAGCCATTCCTGTGTAAGCACATTAAACGGACTTGTGCCACAGACAAGGATCAGCCGTTGAACTTGTTTATTCAAAAGCCCAGGGTGCTGGGGAGAGGGCTCAGTAGACACGTGGCCTGCAGGTATGAAGACTAAGAGTTTGGACCTTCAGAACCGAAGTGGAAACAGGACAGGCCTGTCCTTGGGAAATAGAGACAGCGGGAGCCTCACTGGAGTACCCCAGGTTTAACAAGAGACCCCACTTCACCGGGCGGTGATGGCGCACGCCTTTAATCCCAGCACTCGGGAGGCAGAGCCAGGTGGATCTCTGTGAGTTCGAGGCCAGCCTGGACTACCAAGTGAGCTCCAGGAAAGGCGCAAAGCTACACAGAGAAACCCTGTCTCT
>CABHPQ010159265.1:20348-40393 GCA_902168405.1 Peromyscus aztecus
ATCTATCTATCTATCTATCTATCTATCTATCTATCTATCTATCTATCATCTATCATTTTCTATCATTCATCCATCAGTTATCTATTTGTCTGCAATCTGTTATCTATTTTCTATCATCTATCTTATATCTATTATCTATTTATTTATAATTTCTCCATCTGCCTGCCTACCTGCCTACCTACCTATCTACTTAGGAGGGGCAGATACACTCCTTTAGGGTAATGGCCAGCCAGGTGGGTTCCCAGCAATTTGTTCTATCGGAAGTATCCAATGTAGCGCTTCTCAGCTCTGCTGCCCATCAGCCAGGCCTAGAGACCTTATCCCGAGGACCAATCTTTTGTCTATGGGATGTGGACATGGTGGACACTTGGGCCTTTCAGATGGTTTTG
Source organism: Peromyscus aztecus (assembly GCA_902168405.1). Classification (NCBI taxonomy): domain Eukaryota; kingdom Metazoa; phylum Chordata; class Mammalia; order Rodentia; family Cricetidae; genus Peromyscus; species Peromyscus aztecus. The sequence goes on from CABHPQ010159265.1 coordinate 20,738, forward strand.
GTACACAGCTAGGATTTGAAAGAGATGTTTAGAAACTGCACTTGCTAAAAAGCATCTGTGCCTCATAAGATACTGAAAGTAGGATAAAGCCTCTGTTCTTATTCTATATGTAGTTAGCTGAAAACACGGAGATAAGCCATTATCCTTAACCTCTACTCGAGTCACCTTGATTTTCAAGAAAAGCCAGGCCTCATAGTGCGGATCCCATGCCCCCATGTGAGGACAGTTGTTCACAAGAGCAAGGATGTACCCTCAGCCACTGACGGATTAACAATTCTAGGGACCACTTTTTGAGACAGACAAGACTGAGACAATGATGGGTGGGACTTGGCTTTGACCAGCTTCTGTAATTGTGATTTTTTCTTTTTATTTACTTTTAACTTTCTTTTTATTTATTCTCTGTATCTTTCACATCATGCATCTTGATCCCACTCATTTCCCCATCCCTTCCTATCAGCTTTCTGCCCTTGTAACCTCCTTAAAATAAAATTTAAGAGGAAAAAAAAAAAAAGGAAAAATCAATCTTGTCATGGACGCTGTAGTGCGACACAGTGAGTCACGCAATAAACCCTTTTATCCACATATCTTTACTTGCAAGTGTTCATTGCAAAGAGTCATTGATCTGGTTCGAGGCCTCTGGTTTCTGGTATACTATTGATCCTGGGCCCTCACTGGAACTCCTCTTGGTTATCCTGTTGTTGCCCTGTATCATGGAGATCCTGCAGCTTTGGGTCTGCAGGACCAGCCCCTTTCATGTGCTCCAGCAGATTATAAATAGGGTAGATGTTGGGGTGGCCAACTCATAACTCTGGTTCTGGGCCTGGGTAGTTGCAGGATTGGTCAGCCTGCCAGCTTTCCCTTGTTCTCACCACCAGGGGGAGCTCTCCAGCATTGCCCCAGCTAGTTCTCTCCTTCCAGTGATGAGCAGGGGACAGGGCCAGGTCTCTTGCTTTCATGCCCTTAGGGTCAGCTCATATTTTTTGCTTTTGATTTAAACCTAAACCTCTTTTCAGTACCCTGAAAAAATAGGCTTGGAGTCACTTGAGCCTATTATATGTTCCTATGTAGCTATACTGCATAAATCTCTGTCTGATTTTCACTATTACTAGTCTGTTTAATTGGCCATTTGGGGACAGTGATTGAGCATATCCTACTGGGACTACTGGAGCCTGAGCTTTTCCCTTAAAAACCCTGGTAACAAGTTGAACTAGACATATGATGCTAGTTGGGTTTGAGTATGAACTTATTTGTATACAAGAGTGGCATTCTCAGGTTACTTTGCAGTCTTTTTTTTGTACTTCCTAAGAGTTTGTGAAAAGTACCTGGAGTCAGTGGAGAAGATAATTAATTCCTCTGGGGAATGTGACTATGCATAAACATAATACATATATTGATACAGGCACCTAAAGAGGCGGGCTTTACAAACTAGAAAATGCCACTTAAAAGCAAGAAGGCCATTTTTATTCTAGAAAGAGCTACTTCCATTTTTCTTTTGAGTCAGGAAGGGACCTTCTGTACTCAGGGTGCACAAGATGTTTCAGGAGAGCTTTTGTTTGGTTTCATTTAATTTTAGTTGGCAAGAGAGGTCCTGGTCCCTTTACTAGGACAGGCTGTAGAATGGGGCTGGGTACAAATGGGCATAGGTCAAAAGGAAGTTTTTTGAAGAATGATAAAACTCTGACGTCTCTGAAGGACCCAAGAGCCCTGGGTGAGGTTAATCAGGAGGGAATTCAAGGCTCCCCAAGGGGAGATGATTATAAGGAAGAAGTCCTCTGACTGCTGCTGTGCGTCTGGCATTGGAACCTTAGATCCTTTTTCAGATGACATGTGCCTTGGACAATGATTGTGATCTGTGTCTATGTTTTCCTGGTGAAGATGTCATAGGAATTGACCTATTTTGTCCTGATGGATGAACCTAATGATGGAGATTGCCTTGTCTTTCTGTGGGGCTTCTAACTATTTTGAAGTATTTATGTATTTATTTATTTTAGAGCCAGGGCCGTGCTGTCTAGCTCGGGTTGATCTCAAGCTTGTTCTTCTCACACCTTTGTCTTCTGAGGATTGGGATTACAGACCTGTGCCAGCAGACCCTGCTCTCTGCTTCCACCTTTAAAGAAAAAAGTCAGTGCAGGGAATTGGATCTAGTGGTTTTCAGATGGTAGGTGACAACCTTCAGCTGTATCCATAGCATGGCTTGTTCAGTCTTTACCTTCTGTGCATGAATTAGGAAATGATGGCCTTCAAATTACCTGCTCCTTTCTCAACTTAGTAGTCAATGTACCTACTCTTAAACATACCTCTGATTACTTTTCCTAAATATCTAGTAAATGAAAATAAACAAGTGAAATTAGATTCTTTTTCATTAGCCAATTTCAAATGTTGCAATTGAATTTTCAAACTCCATTTATCCCACTATAATGGGAATATATTACATTTATACATAATCTAGAAGTAAAATATTCTGAAAAGCTTTCAGAACTATAATTTTTTTTTCAAGTGACTAGACTAAATTTAGTTTTCTGGAAAAGTGGCTGCAACAGAACCAATGACTTTAACTGGAGATGTTATATAATCTTGTCTCTTAATTTCTCTTAAGACTTAGTCTTTTTAATGAAATGATAAAGTGTACAGACTCTCACCCCACTGTTCACATCCATAGACAAATGAAACAGGTCCTTGTATGGACTGCTTTAGGGCGAGAAGGCCAGGATTTGATGAGGATTAAAGGCGCTTTTTATTTTATGTGAATACCAACTTGTGATGAAGTGGTACAGCCAACTCTACTGAGTCTATGACGAGTTCCTGCCTGTGGGAACATGCAAGTGGGGTAATGAATTCCCCCCCAAGTGCCTGCCTTGAGGAAATTTTTATCAGGGTCCAGAACAGATGCTACAAGCAGCTAAGGATACTAATCTGAGGGATTTCAAACGAATCTAAGACACTGAGTTCTTTAGTCCATTCCCTTTATTCTTCTAAGTCAATTCTGTCTACCCAGTTTCAGGCCTGTCCTCACATTCAGCTCCTCTCTGTGCCCAGTTTTCCTGTCTTCATAGTTTTAGTAAGCTCCTATGCTTTTGACCTGATCTATGTCCTCTGTCCCTTCGTCCTCCATCTTGCCTTCCTAGCTCCTTACTCCTGACTCTCAGAAAACTCTACCCAAGATCTGCTTTACCCTCTACAGAACCTCTGTCTTCCTTCTCTCTCTCTCTCTGGCCCCTTGGTTCTGTCTCTGGAATTCTGCTTCAGTCCTTACTGCACCTGGTTATGCAAAAAGCCCTATTGTCCTCAGTCAAACTCTCAGCCATGCCCCTAGCCTGAGGGAAGGGGATGATCTGAGTTTCATTTGCACAAGAAACAAAGCTATGCATCTAGAAGCCTGCTTGTCTCCTAGGCTCAGAAGGGGTGGGGGGTGGGGCTGGGGGTGGGGTTGAGGCGGGGTATAGTAGTTAGTTACCTAGATGTTCAGCAGGTCTGGAAGCTTAGCTGTTTGCCTAATGGTCTATAGCATTTGGGCACACAAGAATTTCATAGCAGAAGACAGCTGAAATATTAAAAACTGGATAACACCAAATATTCCATAATAAATGGCTTGCTTTTTGACAGACCCTTGGCCGGTGAAAGTATAGCTTTAATACACAGCTGAATCTCTATAATATATTCTTGAGGCCCTCAAGAGGCTGCTAGGACCAAGGTAATCCAACACTCATGCAAAAAGTACCAAGGAGCTTCTCATGTCATAAGGACCAGAGTCCTTGAGTGTATAAGGCCAATAGTCACGTGTCAGGCAGAGGTGAATAGCTGGAAGATGCAAAATGATTTATGCTATCACATGACCCTTGATACTCATAGGATTTTTTTTCTTTTGTTAAGAAAATACTAGAAAGGGTAATAGGAAAAAAAAAACAAAAACAGGTCTTCCCTTGATCAATTCTAATATGCTGAAGAAAATATAAACAAAATGCCAGGGTTGCTCTGGGCTAATTGTTATCTGGACTTCTTGGAGAATGATTCCTGCAGGAGATGGAGTAAAAAGTGGGTGAACTAAAAGACTCTCAGGCAGAGCTGGGTTTGTGCATGCAGCCCAGGGAGGCCTGTGGTCTTTACATGTGAAGGGTTCACAACACGCCCTAAGGTCATGTCCGGCCGGCCGACACACCCGGCCCAGATAGCCCCAGGTCAGGATAGGCATTTCCGGTTCAAGGCGTCTGGTAACCAAGGCGACCGACCACCCGGACACATCCGCCTGGCGAACTCCGGGTCAAGATAGCCATTTCCGGGTTAAGGCGTCTCGCGTGACTGGGATCCGTGATGTCACGTAGCCACGCAGGCGCGCAGCATGGCTACGTCATCTACGTCTACCTGGACACCACCACCTTATAAAAAGCCGCCATGATCGTTCTAACTCTCTCTCTCCTCACGTGTCTCCACCCTCGCGGATCCTCACTCCCCCTCTCTTCCCTGGATAAACTCTATCAGCGGATTCTGTCGTGTTTCATGACGCTTTCTGGCACGGTAACAGCGCAAATACTAACAACATGTTTTGTTCTTTTGTTGTTTGAGACAGAGGCTCTTGTAGCCAGGCTGGCCTCAACCTCTCTAAGTAACTGAAGATGACCTTGAGTTTTGATCATCTCATCTCTGACTCCCAAGGACGACAGGCATGCATCCCTCTGTCTGGTCTGTGCATTCAGTCAGGGCTTTATGCACGCTCAGGAAGCACTGTACGACCGAGATAGGCTCCCAGCTCCTGTTCCGTTCGTTTTTTATGGTGGAGGTGCACTGAGTGTGAGCAGTAGCAAAGGGAGAAAGCAGGAAAGGGTACGTTTCCTCTAGCAGGACACTAAAGTCGGACTTCTACCGGAAGAAGAAACCACGATAACAGGTACACTATTACTTAAAATAATTGTCACTTCACAAACACAGCTAACCAAGCAATGGTCCAGAGCAGTGGCGCCAAGCTCACCCAATTCTGATGGTTTTATTAGTTCCATTTTGCCCAATGTGAAATTATGGTTTATGTGGAGGGCCCCAAAACAGCTTGACCACGCAGCAGCCATGACAGGCTTAGGGGCCTAGACACAGCTTCTGTAACAGGCTTACTGGCAGGCACCACCCAGATCCAGGAAAAGCCTTAAGCTGATACCACCCAGGGATCCACCCAGGGGTGAGGAAGTACCTGACATCCCAACATTCTAACCATTAGATAAGGTGGCCAGATGTCCTTGAGTCTCGAACACACCTATTTTTTTGTTTTACAGATACCCCTAGATAATTGTCAGCCAATCAGGGTCCTGGACCCTGGAAATCCACTCACCCCAATCTCTGCTAGGATAAAAATTCCACCCTGCCTGGGCTCAGGGCTCTCTGCTCTTACTGCTGTGTCAGACAGACAGAGGGACCAAGCTCTGGACCTTGAAATAAAGGCTCTTTGCTTTTACATGCGGGATTCGGTCTCCGTGGTGGTTCCCGAGATCTGGACATAATAGTTTAAAGAGTTAGCAGTTGGCCTATTGGGCAATTCACAGCTTAACACTATATATCAGACTACAGGCACATCAAGCTTCTTAAGATTCAGTTTGGAATTGGATGAAGTAAGGCTCAGAGAGATGCCTTTGCTTCCTCAAACCTAGTGGTGCAGGGGCATTGCCTGTAGTACACACCGAAATGAGCTGAAGTAAAACCTAAAGTATGTGCTGGTGGAGGCCAGAGGAGGGTGGATAGGACAGTGTTGGTGGGTTGTGTATGAAGCATGTTTGCTGAGGAGAAAGACCCCCGATCTCAGATAATTGTCTCCTCGGCATCTCTCCCCTTCGTCTTCCATTTATCTGCACTTTAATTTCATGTTCTAAGCCAACCTTTCTCTCCTTTCTGCTCATTCTTTTATTTAATTCTTAATATACTCCTTTTATTCCTTTCCTTCTCTCCCTCATCCACCCTTTCTCGTGTGTGTGTGTGTGTGTGTGTGTGTGTGTGTGTGTGTGTGTGTGTGTTGGGGAATACAAGCCAAATCTTCTCCAGACTTGATGATTTTCCTCTTGAGAAGCAAGCAGAGAGAAAAGAGAAGCAATAAGAGAGACAAGACAAGGTGGAGGCACCTGTGACTCCCACAGTCCCATGCAGAAGCCCCCTGGCACTTCTCAGAGCACAGAGCTGCCTGCATCCCCACGGGGACCTTGGGTACACAAAGAGAGAGGAATTAGTCGCTTGTATGAGGGTCATTTCATGGAAGTACAAAACTCTCAAATGACTGCACTTCAGACTTGTCATGGAGCTATATTAAAATTTCATTATGGGAAATGTACCCCGTGCTCTCTAAAGCACAAGTCTCCTTGGGAAAATGAGGAAGTTCACCATATAACGAATTTAGCTGCTTCCTTCTTCATTCCTGGCCCAGACACGTGCAGGGAACAGATGGTGACTGTGAGTCACTGGAAGAAGGAAGAGAGAATGTTCTCGTGTGCTTGCCGGGGAGGCCGGTGTGGACAGTGCCCCTCGGAGGCTGCACACAAAGCTGGGTGCGAGGGAAGAGCAGTTCGGAGGGAAACGGAAGATGAGGCACAAGCCTGGGGGGGAGGACCAGTCAGCCCACCGTCGTGTAGTGACAGACCCAGAACAGTACAGAAGGAAGGACACAGGCTCCCACGTAGGGATAGGAGGAGTAGTGCATGCAGCAGGGGTGCCTATTGATTTTTTTTAATCCCCTTCTTTATTGCATATTAATCCAGCTACATGTCTCTAAAAATCTACTTCGGTTAGAACAATTATTTTTAAAGTGCAAGTTTTACAAATCCTATAGTATAGAAGGAGTTATTTCTTAGGATTATATTTTATTTATTTATTGTATGTGCTTGAGAGAGGGAGGTGAGGAGGGGGAGACAGAAGGGGGAAGGGGAAGGGAGGAGGGAACAGGAGAGGAAGATGGGGTGCATGCTGTAGTTCGCATGCAGAAGTCAGAGGACAGCTTTCAGGAACTGTTCTCGTCTTCTACCCTGTGGGTCTCAGGACTGGCAAGCATCGTCATCTACCAGATGAGCCGTCTCATTTGAGACAGAGTTTCAGTATGTAGCTCTGGCTGCCCTGGAACTCACTGTGTAATCCACACTGGCCTGGAACTCACAGAGATCCACTGGCCTTTCCGTTCTGAGAGCTGGGATGAAAGGCACGCACCTGCAGCCTTGACTCCGATTTCGATTTTTAAAAAACAAGCATTTAAGATGTCAGGGAATGGCTCAGCATGTATGGTGCTCGCCAGGCAAACCTGGCAACCTGAATTTCATCCTCAGAACTCATTTAAAGGTGGAAGGAGAGGGTTGACTCTACGAAGCTGTCCTCTGACCTACACACACACACACACACACACACACACACACACACACTTACAGAGATGGGGAAAGAGGGAGAGAGAGAAAGAGAGAGAGATAGAGAGAGAGAGACAGACAGGCAAAGAGACAGAGAGACAGAGACATACATACATACACACACAGTGACAGAGAGAGACATACACAGACACAGACGTGTACACACACACACACACACACACACACACATACACACAGACATACATTTTAACCTTTAAAAACACATTTAGATTTGGGACACAAGCAAACATACGCTTAACAATATTTTTGTTTGTTTGTTTGTTTTTTGAAACAGCCTTACTCTTTAGCTCAGGCTGGTCTGGAACTTATGACAACCCCCCTCCCTCAGACTTTGAAATGCTGGAGTTAACATGCCTGAGATGCCATGCTGGGTTTAACAATTTTTCAATCTATCTTACTTCATCAACAAAATACGTAATAGTTCAATGCAGTTAAATATCACACTAATTAATAGTATACCACTTTTTCTTCTGCCTGTTTAAATCCTGGTCATGGCGAATATCCAAGGCTGGTACACCAGGAAACAACGTAGAAGACAGCCGAGGCTTTGCAGGGACACTGGCGCCTGCAACCCAGTGAAACTATTGCTAGACACGGAGGGTTAATGAGTTTAGATGCCAACGGTAAATAGGTCACCCAGAGCAGAAACAGGCCGAGGGCATGTGCAGCCAAGAGTCATGCACAAGATCGGCAGCGGTAAACAGGGGCATTTTGCACACCATGCTCCTTTCTTCTAGACGAGGGTTGACTGTCCTGAAAGGAGCGAGGACGGGAAGAGAAGGAACAGAAGCAGCCCTTATTTGTCGCCTCTGGGTCTGGTCTCTGAGTTAGAAACCCTTAGTTCCAGCCTTTCCACTGAGGACAATTCAATCTGAAATTAAGGGGTGGGGGGGGACTTCAAACAGTCCGTTCACTGCGAGAGCCATGGCTCTCAGTTGGTGGCTGCCAAGAATCCGAAGGCAGCAGAAGAACTGCTGGGAATATGGCTCTCTCTTCAGTCTGGGCTGTGCAGGCCTCCGGAGTCATCCTGCTGAAGGAGAGACATGAATGGCCTGGATTATGTAGCAGGAAGGGCCTCTCAGGCTTCTGGACTTAGTGTAGTAATAATGACCGGCATTTAAATGCCTCCTTTGTGTGACGGTTCAAAACTGATGGTTGAGCACAATGTTTTATATGTTTCTTATCTGAACTGTGATATATTTATATATATTATCTGAACTGATAGCTCATATTTCATCACCACACTTTAGGATTAACTAAAAAATTGACATTACGTGTCTCTGTGTGTGTCTGTGTGGGTGTATGCACGTGTGGGGGCAGGTGCCCAAAGAGTTCAGAAGATGGAGTCAGATCCCCTGCAGCTGGAATGATCGGTACCCGACGCAGGTGCTGGGAATGCCACTCCAGTCCTCTGAATGAGCAGTATGTGCTCTTAACTGCTGAGCCAGGTCCCCAGCCATCTCCATGTTTTACAGTCGAGAAGATGAAGGTGATAAGGTAGTTGGAACAGACCCCTCAGCCCCAGAGGCACTTACATCTTAATTCTCCAAATTTGTGATTATGGTATTTTTTTTTTTAATGACAGAAAGGATCTAATAGACTTAACTATTTTAAAGAATTTAAGGGCCAAAGAGATGGCTCAGTTGGTAAAGGTGCTTGCCATCAAGGCTGATGACCTGAGTTCTAATCCTGGGTCCCACATGGTGTAAAAAGAGAACCAATCCCCACAACTTGTCCTCTGATCATGAATGTACCTTGGCATGTGCCCGTGTGTGTGTGTGTGTGTGTGTGTGTGTGTGTGTGTGTGTGTGTGTGCATGCGCTCACACACACAACAGAGACACACACACTAAAATAAATGTGATAAAAATGTAAAGACATTGAGGTAGGGGCATTATCTTTTAACTAATTACTGGGCCCAGAGTAATTATGACAGCCCACAAAATCAAGAAGTCTTTACAGACTGGAGAAAGGACCCTCACACCCAGGAATACAGGTGGCTTTATGGTAGCCCTGCTGGCACTCTGGTTCTGCATGCTGTGACTCCTGATTTCTGGACCTATAAAACTATAAGATAGTACCTATGCTTGGAGTTAAGTCACTGAAGTTGCAAGAAGCTAAGAAGCATTCACAGGCTCATACCACTAGGAGCCCCAGAACCAGGGTGTGCCCCTAAGGAGTCTCTCCAGAGGCAGCACACTTAATTGGCTACCCTGCTGGGCCACCTCCCTATTTCTGCCCAGACTCTGAGACGTTATATGCCAATCCCTAACCGTCATGATCTTATTCAGTTCTCAGGGCACATGGTACTAGCATCTCTAATTTGCAGATGGGGAAAGGAAGGCATACAGATATTAAAGTATTGAAATTTGGGCTTAGAACAGTTTAAATGACCTCTAGGCCATCATTTTATTCCTTCATTCTATTACCTCGTATACTTGATCAGTATTTATTGACTATAGTGTATGCTAAAGCTAGCATAAAACAAACTCAAAGTTGAATATTCTTGAAGACACCCAGACAGGTAAAACAAATGTCACTATACCAACTATAGTCCAAGTATAGTTCACCCCAAAGGGTCACGGTCAAAGTCATCATTGACACATAAGCTCTTCCAGTCTTAGGGGTCTCTTGATTAAAATCAGCCAGGGTGGGTGTATATATAAATATATATATATATATATATATATATATATATAAAATCCAATACCATTTCTTAACAATATCCTTAATAGGTTGTGATTACTTATTCTGGAGCCAAATCTGAGAGGTCATGGCCTGAGAACATGAGTTTCCTTTTATCCCAAATACCTTGCTCAAATACAGCAATGGTTTTGTGGAGTTTTTATAGTGACAAAATGAAAGAAAGTTGTGAATCAAGGCACTTTTCAGATGCACTGGTGGGAACATCAGGCAGGTGGGTTGCTGCAAAGTGGGGAAATCTCTGCTGTAGGTTCCAGATGCTGTCTGAGGGTTTTCTATCCTTTGGGTTGTTGGGAGCTGGTGGTCTGTTAGTACACGCCCCCACAGTTTCACATGACAGTAACAAGGGTGTTAGGTAGCAGATGTGGCAGTAACTTCCTATGAAGGGGACTAAAGATAGCACATGACAATTTAGTTCTGGATCTGCAACATTCCGACTTTCCATAATCAAAGTTCCAATCAGTCAGACAGTCTGGTAGAAGCTTTAGCAAAAGCATGGCTGTTTTTCTGTGAACTTCAGTTCACAAGAAAAAACAATAAAGTGATTGATATGTCAATATCCTACAAATCAGACTACCTGAATGGGAGGATAAATATTCTAACTGAAGCATGTGTACATGAAGATCATGACCATAGGATTTATAATCCACAAAACCAAAACTGGTGGACTGCATTGTCCCAACTAATATAGCAAATCTTTTCATATGGTATGTTTTGTTACCATGCTCTAAAGGACAAAATAATATGTAATACATTTGTGTAGAAATGGACCAACACAGAAAATCAGAAAACAAATCTAATTTTTGAATTATAGTCTCCTCAAAGTTAGAGCTTATAAATGAACCAAAGACAAATATGTACAGATACACATAGCTATACATACAGCTACACATACACACACAGAGATACACACAGACACAGATACCCACAGACACACCCAGATACACACTGACACATATACAAACAGACAAGGTGCACACAGATGTGCACACAGACACATCCAGATATGCACACTGACACACCCAGGTACACAGACACAGATACACACAGATATGCACACACACACACACACACACACACACACACACACACACACACACACGGTTGCTCTGATTCATGGTGACCATGCTTTAATCACAGGTACACCTTTTGGAAAAATATGAAGCTATTTGTAACCAACCATCCCTAAAAACATCCTGGGTATACTTTTTAGAGTTTAAAAAAAAAAATCCACACATCCACACGTGCACACTCTGGGACTCTGAAATTCTAGATTCTCTCTTTGTTTGAGAATTGTGAATTCAAGGAGACAAGTGTCCCTGGACCTAGTGAGAACACAATCCAGGCTAATAAGCTTGAGGCTGTGTCCCAGACTGAACAAGCAGTTTTGTTTTTTTTAACAAAGCCTTTTCCCTAGGGGTACTTACTCAAGCCATTTCCTGGAGGTGCTGGGCATATAGACAAGTGGCCACCACTCCACTGTTACTCAATGCATGGATGAATTTAATTGCACCTAGTGACTTCAAAGCCTGAATGAGTCCAAACTAATGCCTGGAAATAATTAAGCATGGAGAGAAAGGACTACTAAATCTGGTATTTACAGGCTCCAAAGGGCCAGTGAAAGGGATTCTGGGACTTGAGAAGGTTCCTATATGTGAAACACAGTATCTTTTGAGCTTAGATCATCTAGAAATCAGTTTCAGAGTGGTCCCTTTCCAGCTGTGAGCTGTTACATTATTAGGCTTGCTATGTGAATTGAGTCTCATGTCCTATTTGGGCACATAAGGTCAGGTCATTACAGCAAATCTCAGAATCTGTATCATGTTTTGGGAACAAACAAGAATGAGGCAAAATCAGAGTCCCTTCACGAAGCTCCTTTGCAACTCATTCAGGTCAGTCAGTCATGGCTGTAAACTAAGATTCTCAACTTTGCATCTTACCTGCTAAGGCCAAAGAAACTCCAAGGTCTAGAGGCAAAGCTGCCTGGGGAGTGGAAAGGTCAGCACCAGGACCTGAGCTCACGGCTCCTGGGTAGAGACAGCTTTTCCTTCTCAGATTTAGAGCTCCACTCCACAGAGCCAGCCCCTCTTATGAATACTTTCTAGAATTTTGAGGAGGAAATAGATATGGGGTTTCAGGAACAGGGGTTCTGAGGCCCCAGACTCCTGGAGTTGGTAAGTGATCACTACCCACACCAGGGTCTGCAGACATCCTTTCAAGCAAGAAAGTCGCTGCTCTTGGGTGCCATCTGATGGAAACTATTTCAAAATTGTGTTATTATTTTCCAAGGCCTATGCACTGGCTTCAAAGGGCCTTTGGCTTATGTCAATATTTGTATCCTGTAAAGGGAGACTATTTGTAATAATGCAAAGAGGAATGAGAACACAGAGAAAAATGGATAGTCCTTTTTAGTTTTAAATACGTCACTGAGCATAAGAAATAGATTTAATACGAAACACACGCACACACATATATGTATATTAAGTGTGGTGTTTTCTCATTTGAAAATTTCAAGCTAATTAAACACTTCTTTTTATCTATACATTTAAAATTAAAATATAATTACATCTCTTTCCTTCTTCCAGCCCCTCCTTAGGTTCTCTCCATCTAATTCTTTCCATGTCTCCCCTCATTCTCAAATTGACAGTCTCCTTTTATTTATTATTGTTGCATTTATATGTATGTATGCATAAATGTACAAACACATCCTGTTGAGTCTGTTTTTGTTGTTTGAAACCATATGCACACAAAGACCATTTTTTCTTCATGAAACTATTGGGAATTATTTGCAATAATAATTGTTGGAAATGTTCTCTAGGCAGGCAGCATTCTCGGCTGACCCTTTGTGCTTTGTCAAGTTCTTAGAGACAAGTTTATTCTAGGGCTCTTAATAACCCACAGAAGTGTAGTGTGAAGAGTTTGAGAACAGGAGATTTCTCCTAGCAGACTACAGTCATAAAAAGCAGAGGATGTCCCCGGACGACGGCAGGGAGAAGGAGAATAGAAAGGACCCAAACAGTAGGAGGAAGAGAAGGAAGACAGGAATTCAGAGGACCCTGACAGCAGCTCAGCTTTAGAAAAGTGTCCGCGCTAGCCTGCTGCACTCAGTGAACTCCATCTTCTGAACTGCAAAAACCCAGTGTGGCTGCCTTTGCTCTTAGCCACGCTGTGTGATTCCGTTTCTGACGTCTTGGGGATTCTCTTCTCTAGCTGACTGCGCTGTGAGTGCCCTCCTTTGTTAAGACGCATGGCTTCTGTTGTTGCAGCTTGTCTCACATGATCTAATCTAGCTGCTCTGCCTGTTGTGTCTAAATGGCCTCTGTGGTCAATTAACATGCTTCTCAGAGAACAGCAAGTAAAAGCAGGATGGACTGCCTACTGCCTTTAATTTAAAGTCCCAGATCCTTAAAATGGCTTTGTGGCCGGCCCTGAGTCACCTGCCTTTTAGGTTTATTATTAGGCAGGGTCTCTGTTCACAAACTGTACTGTGGTCACATGTGCCTCAGGGCCCTCCCTTCTGCTGGTTCATTTACCTGGAATATTCAGTCCCAGATTTCAGTTCAAATTAGCATCTCTGCTCCTGGACAGTATTTCCTAATTATCTGCACACTTCCACAACGCTTCTCTTGTGTCTTCCAAAAGCACTACCATAATGCCCACATGAATGTTTTACTTTTGTCATATTCTCTATTGCTCAGAGGACTGTCAGTTTCACAGTACCACAAACACCTGGAATGAACGTCAGTTAGAGCTCGGCAGTGATCTCAGGCTGTCAGAGTGACATAGAAAAAGGTGAGAAGAGATTTCTGTGTGTAGCAGATAGCAAACGCACTGATTGGGGGGTAATAATCTGGGAACGAGTCCCGATGGGGAGAGACTCCAACCTTAGGGACCGTGAGAGCTCAGGTGGGAACTGGAAAGGCTGCTATCTCTGAGGGAAGAAAACTGTACCGGGAACTCAGGTGACACCCGATTAATACTTAAAAAGATGAGGGGACTTTCCCATGCCTGTCCTTATAGCTTCTTCTTATTTTGAAGAGATGGGAAATGAAGAAAGACTCTCTTAGAAGAAATAATGAAGATTTCACTTAAATAAATCAGGTTACACCATCGTTTTACAAAATAATTTTGGGGACATCGAACATTTAAAAATGTGAACTCTGTTGTTTGTGGGTGTGGACTCATACCATAAACAACCAGGCTCTGTTCCTTAGCACGTGTGGTGTAATCTCTTCCTTAGCCAGAGGTTTTGGTTTTGGTTTGTTTGTTTAACAACATCGGGGATATACAGCTCTGTTTAAACCAAAGTAGTTCATTTTGGATAACTGTGAAGAACCTCAAAAAGGCCAAACGTCCACGGGATACTGATAATTCCACTACAGCGCTGCTTAGAAACAAACGCATTACCTTTTGCTTCCCAGTTTAGATTCTGAATTTTGAATGAAAGCACTTTCTCTGTAACTCATAGAAAGAAAGGAACATGGCGTTGTAGTATCTTTGTTTAAGTGCATATAATACTTTTAATTAAAATGAAATTTTTATAAGTACATTTTGTGAAGTAAATAAACCTATAAAAAGAATTTTTTTTCACTTTTTTTTAAATGGAAAAAGTTTAAACCAGCATCTAAAGTGTTAGATAACACACTATGACGATACACCTGGTTTCTGCCTGTGACCTCCTACCCAGTCTCTTCTCCCCAGTCAGTTCCCACATGTCCCTTTGTTCCTGTGGCATCCTCTGCTTTTCTGACAAAATGGGGGCTGTCTATACAGCAAGGCAGGATTATGTTAAAATTGCACGAGGAACATAATGGAGTTTGCCCTCAGATTCTGTCATTTCTGCAACAAGATAGATAATTTTTCTTTTTATTTGTTGACTTGTTTTTGAGTCAAGGTCTTGCTGTATAGCCCAGGCTACGGCCTTAAACTCACTATTGTAGCCCAGGCTTGCCACAAACTGTCAGCAATCCTTCTTCCTCTGCCTCCTAGTCACAAGTGTCCCAGTCACACTGCCACATCCAGCTAACTCTCAACTTTTTCAAAAGTCACTACTGAATTTCCTATCCCCTTTTTCAAATTGAATTAAAATGACTTGGTGGATTCACACTGTTTAGGGCAAAAATGTACTAAGAATATGTTCTGACAGTTTATAATTTCATTCCTATTGTGAATACATGATTTTGAAAAATGTATGTCAAGGCATGAAAATATTGTCTGAAACTTCAATACTGACATTCCCTGCTCCAAAATCCTGACTGGTTTTCTCTGTCCACTCTAGTGCTATAGGACCTAAAATTCACTTCTGTCTGTACAATTCATTGGCTGTGTGTGCTTCCCCCTACCTGCAACTCCAAAGTAAGCACATAATCCTAATGTTATAGGAAATCATTACATTCCCCATTGGATGACACTTACAATAATATCAATGGAAAAGACACATTATAAAATATCTTATTGGATGGACTTTTTCATATTAATTAAGGCTCATGTATAATTCACCAGAAACTAAGTCTCTGAGCAGTGGAAATGAACACAATCAGTAGTGCATGTCTATGTCCACATTGTGTGGGCATGCATTAGGGATAATAGTTGGGTTTTTTGTTTTTTGTTTTTGTTTTTGTTTTTTTTTTTTTACCAGTGTAAGCCAACCAGGAGATAGAACCACAAACCACAGGATGCATGCATGTGTGTTTGTGAGAACTCTCTACATGCAGGACATTGGGCTGCCACCTCCCACCCCTTGTCACAGATGTCTTCTGGGAGTCTTTGCTGTTCTAGAGATGATCACTTATTTTCTCATTGACTTCACTTTTTAAATGAGAAGTAAATTCCAAAGGGATTAAAGAAAGCCTCAGAGAATTGTATCTTTGTGGTTGGGTGAGGTGAGGATCCTGCCTGAGAGAAAATGAAGCACTAAAGAGGAAGATATTTTATTGGTCTCGTTTATAGCATGTGGTGATATTTTATTTGTGCTGAAATGAGGTGATATTTTATTTGTATGTTCATAAATAAAGCTTGTCTGGAGATGAGGGGGAAAAGGCCAGCCATTTCAAGTAAACAAGAAGTCAGGCAGGATCTCTGTGTGTTCAAGGCCACACTAGGGAACAGAGCCAAGCGTGGTTGGTGGTGACACACACCTTTAATCCCAGTACCAACCATAGAGGCCTGGAGGTCTGTACAGACAGACAGAAAGTGACAGAGCTGTGTAGGAAGAAGAAGTGAGGTAGCTGGCCTAAGAGAGCCAATGAGAGGGCAGAACAGCAAGGCAATAAAGGCGTGGGTAGACAGGAAGTAACTTGAATTTGGGAGCTGCAGAGCTGGTGAGGTAAGGCTGGTTGGTGGCTTTCACTATTTCTCTGACCTCTAAGGCTTTCACCCCTATATTTGGCTCCATGTTTTTCATTTAATAAGACCATTTAGAAATTCGTCTACAATAGCACTTAATGTGAGGTCCAGGGGGCTGCTGCTTTTGGTTGTCAAGTGGAATGACAGTGGGTTGCCATGTGAAACAAGACAAGGAAGTAATGCAATGAGTCTCCAAGAATCCAACTAGTTAGAAAGAAGGATCACAGTAACGAAAGAACACTGGGCTGGGACTGTTGTCAAGTGCTTACTTAGGACTGCACAAGGACCCGAGTTCCACCATCAGCACAATAAATAAATAGACGATAGATAGATAGATAAAAATAACAACAGACATTTCAGCCTTAACAATGCCTTTGTGGTTTTCTTGGTGTATGATGTCTATGTTTCATTCTCCAAAAGCCCAGCAAGCGTTCAAGACTTAGCAAATATATTTTAAATTCTAAGTATGATCCAAACACGTGAAGAAAAATTACTCATTGCTTATCTGAAATTGAAACTTAAGGAGGACCTGGCGTCACAGTCTATAATACATACTACTGGGAGGCTGGGGCAGGAGGAGAGCAAGGGCGGTCCCGGCTTAGGCAACTTAGTGAGCCCTTGTCTCAAAATAAAAAATACAAAAAGGACCAAGGCTGTAGCTCAGTGACAGGGTGTTTGCCACCATGCACAAAGTCCTGGATACCGTCTTCAACATACACACACACACACACACACACACACACGCACACGCACACGCACACGCACGCGCACGCGCACGCGCACGCACACGCACACACACACGCACGCGTGCACTGGACATTATGTATTTAACAACACATTAGACTTGGAAAATATTTGTTGTGATTTCATTTTCTTTGTTTGGGACAAAATAAAAGTTTTCCCTCCAGCCTTCTAGCCATTATTTCTGCAACACATTTTTTTTTTTTTTTTTAATTCAGATGAATTCCTCAGGCTGAGTCAGCAAGAGTTGCTCTGGTCAGGGAAGGCAGGCAGAACCCTGCTATACACACATCATCCCCTTTCAGCTGTTAGTGTGCTTGGTATTAACCCAATATTTTGATTTTAGCCAAGAAAGGGAGCATCCATCACAGGGTTTCCACAGGTGCTCACAAGTGACTGCATTGCACGTTCTATTCTGAGCTAATTCACAAATTTCATCACTGCACAGAGCACATCTTCCTATTCAGAAGATACTGTAACATCAGACTCAGTCACAAGTAACTCAACAAAGCAGATAAAACCTAAAACACCTGTTATTGAAAAACAGTAGGGAAAATTCCCAACTATTTCAAAGCAATTATGGCCGTCCCGGGTTTTCTGGATTACCTTGAAAACCTAACAGCCAGGGTTTATATTAATGAGACACTGAGATGAAAGCTCTGCTGTGTATTTTTAGAAAGCTTTTAGCATTCTGATAAACCTAAGAAAAATAAGGAGGAGGCTAATGTCACAGAAAATACATACAAGAAGAAGTTACTAATGAAACTGCCTGTTGACTGTTCCCAGATCTAACAGAACTGACAAGGTCCCAAGAGCATCTGGCATGTATTCAGCCCCTTCCTCATCTGCCCCGATGCTCATTTCTATAAAACCACAACTTGAAAGAGGAAAAATCCCCTGTAACTAATAGCTGTCCATTTGTCCACTCACCTGCTCCTCAGTGCCGCAAAGAGTTAAATATGTTGGCCAGACTCAAGATGACACATTGGTGACACACAGTGGTAAACAAGACAGAAATAGTTGCTGCCCTCAGGGATCTTAACAGTCACAACGGAGAAGCCAGACATTAAAAATGATTACAAAAATAATTCTTCGTAATTGCTCTATTACTCAGGGAAGTACAGTTACTACATACACTAATTATTCAATAAGAATCGCCACCATCACATCATCATCATCATCGCCACTGCCAACATCATCTCCATCATTATGTCCTGTATATCAGACACTATGGAGAGTTCTGTGAATCGTTTATGTAGTAAAAAATTTTAGCAGTAAAATTTAGCAATTTTAGCTCAGTTAATTAATCTTGGAAAATGACAAACTGAGTATTTTGAGATATGGGAGACTTCCTTTTCTGTGGGTATAGCCTCCACTCTCTTCCAAAGAGACCCCTGGAAGGCCCTTTATGTACTAGTATCTTGGTACACTGGAAAGAAATGTTAGGAACAAGTACAGAAGAGAGCCATGGTTCTCCGAATGATATGATGAAGAATGTTCGTATCCCTAACTAGTGACTGAGGCCAAACAAATGAACATAGAAGAGACAGGTTGGTGAGATAATCAAGTGGGCTGTGACTCCTCCAGTCTTCTCATCCTTGCTGACCTCCAGCCTTCAGGGATGTTGCTGGATGTACCAGCATGAGTAGAGGTTTTGGTGGACGGACACAGGCAAGAGGCAGACCTTTCCCTTGGAGTCTGATACAGTGGAAGAAGAGACCTCAACACACACAGACGTTAGGGCCAGACGGACAATAGGCATTGAAGGAATAGTAATCCTGAGAGCACCCAAGGGTTGTGTGTAGGGATGGCTGTCTGTGCCTTACCCCTGAAACACTGCCCCTAGTAGGCAGCAGGTAACTGCTAGGTACCAGAAACTCCCCCCCCCCCCCCGCCCAGCACATGGCCAAGTGGGGACCCCTTAAGACCTGAAATGCTATGTGCTCACTCTCTTGGCTACCTCGTGATCTTGGATGCTGGATGCTGGTACTGCGGACCAAGGCAGAGCTCTCCAGAGATCCGCCTCACCTCTTCTGGACCCCGTGACCAACTCCCTTTTGCTTGTTGTAAGTTAACCCAAAGTAAACCCTTTTGGCTATCAGACAGATTTCGTGGAATTGCCTCATTAGTTGTGGGGATAGTTCAACTTTATATGAATCTTAAGAGACCGGCAGTTCCAGATGACAGAGGCATTATCTAGATGCAGATATGAGGGTCTAAGCCGGTTCTAGTGTCAAAACGATATTTGCATCCCAGTCCAACATCAAGGCTTACAACATTCTTATTTGCTGCGCTTCATCAGGTTTTGTCACGAAGGCACAAGGGTTAAGAGGTGGAGCAGCATTTCAGAGTAAATGATACTCCTGCAGAGAACCTATGTTTGGTTACCAGTCCCCACATACCCCAGTTTACAACTGAATGGCACTCTAGCTTCCGGTAATTCTGTGCCCTCCCTGGACTCCATGAGCACTGTGGTCATGTACACAACC
>CABHPQ010159266.1:0-18389 GCA_902168405.1 Peromyscus aztecus
CAGTGCCCGGGATCTCCCATCTCTGGGGACCTGATGGGACTGTCCGTTTTGTCGTGGCGGCTTCTCTCATGCCGGGTTAGATGGCAGTGCCAAGTCCCCTTCCAGAGCTGAACTAGTGGAGGGTGTTAGGCTTCAGGAAGGATTGGGTGGCAAACTTTAGCCAGCTGGAGCCTGCTGTAATATCGCAGCATCTGCCACCCTCACCTGCGCCTGTGTGGTCTCTCCTGGGTCCCCTGGGACCGCAAGTAAAGTCCTGCCCTTGAAGCTGCTGGTTTCCACACAGCTCAGCTCCACCTCTTTGGGGAGGGAAGAATAAGGCCCCAGGCTGCCTCAGGGCTGTATGACCGGATTCTCCTCCTCTTACTCCTGTTTCCGTTGGAGGACGACAGAATCCCATAGAGGTTGAAGATTTGTCCCCATCGTATGTAGGCCTCTCTGTTTCTAGGAAACAGCCTGTCTCATACTCCTAATAATTTTGTTACCTGTGTTTGTAGCCTGATGGAGATGACCAGAATGGAATGTTTATCACCTGCTCAACTAGCAGCCCTCCCCAACGTATCTCTAAGATGGCTCTGCCAGGGATGGAGCCAGGTGACACTCTTTAACAGCCCCAAGGGGGCAGGCATGGCATCAGCTTCCAGAAAGGGGGGCCTTAAAGGGCCAGCCTGGAAATGCCACCTGCTTCTTCCTGACGAGATGCCCTCCGGGCCCCCATTCCTCTGCCCCTGCCCATTGGCCTGGCCTCAGCCTTGCCCCCTGCATCTGGTGGCAGCCCCCTCGTCAGTGGGTATATCTGCCTCTCAGGAGAGCTGTGGGGAAGCTACCACGGGGCATAGGATTCTTTTTTCCCACTGTAAGTCATGGTAGGATACTTCACTCATTTAAATCACACCTACAGATGGGTGCTGCCTCGTCTCGGGAGCTAATTTAAAGTCTTCATTTTATAGAATAGAAAAGGGATTTCTCAAGGTCACATGCCAGAGAGAGCAGAGAGTGAGTCTGATCCTAGGCCTGTGTGTGTGTCCTTTTTATTGTATTAGGGACAGTTAGGGAGAGCTGACCTCTACACCCTGTCTACAGTGGCCCGGAACAGTACTGCCCCTCTCTGAGCCATTCTCTGAATATTGTCCCTCCTGTCGGGCTCGAGAAGGGAGTGAAGGAGGAAGACGTCAGAGTCACAGCACTTTAGTCCTGAGAGTCAGGTATATTGTGATAGGCAGGGGTCCTCAGCTGACCCTACCCCCATCAGGCCTTCCCCCCAAACCTAACAGACTCCTGGCTGGAACCAGTGTTGTGGGGACTCTGGCATGTCCCGGCCTCCCCGGATAGGAGGACTTATTGAGGCCTCTCAGGTTATCTAGAGTGCTGCGGTCCGGCCAGCACAGGACTTCCTGGAGGTGGTATAGCCGGTGTTCAGACTGCGGTGCTGGACTGCCGCCAGGACCGCCTGGTTTCTGGGATGGCAGCGGATCTGGAGATGCTTTTAGCTAATGGCAGAGAGTGCTTTTTGCCATCACGGTTAGTCTCTGGGAGTCACTGTAATCAGCTTTGACCTGATTTAGAGGTGGAGAAGGTGGATGGGTAGGTGGGGGCACAGGCAGCCATGGCCCCTCCCTCCACTCCCCTTCCAGATGCCAGGCTCCCCCCCCCCCAAAAAAAAGTCTGAGCCAAGGCACACAGAGCTCACTGACTGAACCTCAGGTTAGTCTGCTGTGTACTTTTCAACCAATTAAAAGTCACCTTCTCACCCTGCCTGGCCGACCTAGGGCCCTGTGTAGAGTTCTGAGGTCTGGCTCCAATCTCTCCTCACCTAGCAGACTGATTTCCACTCACTTCGTGGGTTCAGGAGGAAACATGCTGCGGAGGGTCTCCACTTTGAAGGGCTTGCTTTCCAGACCTCCTCCAGCTACCTTTCCCTGGATGTCACCATCCCAGGGGACCTAAGTGGGGCTCAGATTACTGTCTAATTTTATTTTTTCAGACAGGTTTGCCTTAACCTCCATAAATAGCTGAGGATGACTTTGAACTTTTTTTTTTTTTTTTTTTAACATTCATTACTTATTTGTGGGTGGGTGAGGGGCATGCCTGTGCCTGAGTGCTGTGTTGAGGTCAGAGGAAAACTTGCAGGAATCCATTCTGTCTTCCACCACCAAGTGAGTCCCAGAGGTTGAGCTCAGGTGGTGAGACCTGGCAGAGGCATCTTTACCTGCTGAACTACCTGTCTGGTCCCAATTGTGAACTTCCGATCTCTTGCTTCCACCCCGCAAATGATGGGGTTTCAGGTGCATGCCCCACCATGCTGTATTTATGTAGTGTTGATGTTGGACCCAGGGCCTGGTCCAAGAAGGGCAGGCACTCTTATCAATTGAGCTACATCCCCAGCCCCTGGAAATTATGTTTTAGAGTCTGGCTAATATTACTCTACCCCTGAGCAGAAAGCACTCTTTTCCACATGACTTCCTGACTTCTTGAACTTTTTTTTTTTTTTTTTTTTTTTTTTTTTATAGTGAGACAAGGTCTCACTGTGTAGCTCTGGCTGAATACTTTCTTGATGGTCCCAAGCCTGCAGACTGGGCGAGTTCAGGGACCCTGGGGATCTGTGCAATGAGGACACTATGTCAACCAGTGAATCTGGGTGCTCAGTAAACAGGAGAGGAACATAGCCCCTTTGCTTCTTGGCTGGTCCCAACAGCTGCGTTAGCAGGGCCACCAGAGGGCAGTGTGGAGCTGCTCCGTGAGAGTTGGGGGCGTGACCTGGAGCGTGTTCTGTTTGGGTGCCCAGTCCTCAATTATCCCCCTCCCTGTGGTCCTGGGGCTTGCTGGCTTCTGGCTGTAAGGGTCTGCAGAATAAGCAGTGATGGCTGTCCTGGGTCCATTACTGAAGGAGTGATTCCAGTGATGGCTTCCAGCGTGAGGTTCTCTGATCTGCATCCATCACTCCTGGGAGCACAAGTCTAGAAGAGGCTCAGGGGGACCCTGACTTCAAGGAGAGAATCCAGTAGGAAAGACTTCTTGAAAAGAGGCTTCCACTGTTGACTGTCCCCACCCAGTCAGTTCTGTATTTACGGATTTGTTACGCTGATGACAGAACTGAGTCCTGCCACCACCCAACGACCAAGGTGGCTGAAGTGACAGGTCTAGACTCAGGTGTCCCAGACCTGCAGTGGGCAGTGTCTTGTGCCGACAGCTTGATTCCATGGGAACCACTCAGGTGCCCTGGCGGCTCAGCTGGAGAGACTCTAGGCGGGGGAGGAAGTGTTTGGGAAATGTGGGAAATCCCCAGCCTATTTCTTCCCCCATTATTCCTTGACTACACCCTGGTCAGAAGTGATGAGAGAAGAGAATCCTTAGTTCTGGGATAAATGAACCACTTCCTTCACACTGGGCACCATGCTAAGCATTCTATACCCATTGTTCACATTCTCTCAAACACTCAGCAAAGCAAGGCTCTTATCCCCATGGCCACTGATGAGTCTGAGGGCCAAGGTGGGCAGATGGCTTCCTCAAAGCGTAGAACCTGTAAGTTCAGTGGGCTAATGACAGCACCATTTGGGGAGACTTCTGAGTTCTCATTTTTAATGGGTCCAGTCCTGGGAGAGAGGTATAAGTTGCTGGAGAGGTGGCAAAGTGTGTCTTGGACCCTGTCCCCCAGGACTGGACACACCCTTGCTAGGTTGTCTGGGTTCTGGGGGTGAGTCAAGCTGACTCAACATACCTGGCTTATGGCAAGGGTGGGCCAAGGATGTTCAGGCTGTGTGCACGGCTGAGGATTGCCTCCAGCTGTCTCCCCTCCCTGAAGACCTGGGCAGGGTGTGTGGTGCCAAGGGAGCAAAGAGCCTGGGTGGCAGGAGAGGAGGGTGGCATGTTCTGTGGCGGGCAGAAGGGCCCAAAGTAGAACAAAACAGACCTGAAACTTGGTCTTGGGTGAACTGAATTGTCTCAGCTTGGGGCAATGACTTTCCCTTTTTAACTCTTTTGTTTTTTGAGACAGGGTTTCTCTGTGTAGCCTTGGCTGTCCTGTAACTTGCTCTATAGACCAGGCTAGCCTTGAACTCTTATCTGCCTGCCTCTCTCCCTAGTGCTGGGATTAAAGGCGTGCATGATCACCTTCTGGCTTTAAATCTTTTTTTTATTTATTTATTTTTATTTTAAATTGTGTCTGTGTGTGCGCGCGCAGGTGCCCTTGGAGGACACAAGTGTGGGGTCCCCCTGGAACTGAAGTTACAGGCATTTGTAAGCTGTTCGTTGTGGGTGCTGGGAACTGAACTTACGTCCTATACAAGAGCAGCACATGCTCTTAATCTCCCCAGCTCAAGGAACACTAGAGAAGAGCTAACTTCTGGGTATAGGAAGTCCTTCCTACTCAGTGCCTCCTAGTGGGGCTCTGTGGTAGAACCACTCTGCCTAGGACAGGAGGGAACACCAGAGATACCATTCCATCAGAAGAGCAGCGCAAGCCTTGGCGGCTCCAGAGCAGGGGTTCTCAACCTATGGGTCTCGACTCCCTGGGGATCGCCTGAGACCATCGGAAAACAGATGCGATTCATAGCAGTAGCACAATCACAGTCATGAAGCAGCAGTGGAAATCATGTCATGGCTGGGGTCCCCACAGCATGAGGAACTGTATTAAAGGCCGCAGCCTTAGGAAGGCTGAGAACCTCTGCTCTAGAGCATCACCATATTGGGAATCTCTGGAACAGCCCCGGGGAGCTCCGTAGAGGAGCGGTGGGGGAGGGGCAGGCCCTTCATTCCTGGAACATTCCATTCCAGCTGCTCAGACTAGTGGGGATCCCAGCCAAGGACCAAGACCCAAGGGAGCCTCTGCTTCTCTGAGCCCCTTTCCATAGCAAACCCTCTTGTCCTGCTTCCCCATGATAGTCCGGAGGAGACCGATGTGGGAGGTTTGGGCGGGGTGGGGCAGCTTCTGGAAAAGGTAATTAAGGCTCTTGGCATTGTTCTTCCAGCTCCCCAGTGCCTCCACTTTATGGGTCTGGACTTCTGCATTCTGCTCCTTCTCTGGATACCGCCCTCAGGAAGACTTCCAGGATTGACTGTGCCCAGTCTCGACACCCTCCTCTCAGGAGCCCTTACAGTGGCAAGGGCCTGGGAACTTGCTATACTCTGAGTTGCTTTCCATACACTGCATTTGACTTTGCTTATACAGGGACCTGTTACGCTGTCAGTTAGCTAAGAGTGCAGCACACATGGCCGGATTTCTTTTTAAAGATAGACTCCTCATTCTTTGACAAGTCACAGTGTAGCTGGAGTCCCCATCATGACTTTTATGTCCGTAGCTCCAGAAGGCCAATCACTGGTGTAGGAAACCCCCGTTTCCCTCACCCACTGTCCTTGTCCTCCCATGTGAGCGAGGACATACCTGTGGCTCCTTGCAGACAATCAGCTGCTGCCTCCGAGGGGGATACCACTTTCTCAGGATGAGGTGGTGGCAACCACACTTCCAAGCAAAGTTAAATGCACAGAGGAAATCCACTTCACATATCCTGATGAGGGAAGGAGGCACATTTACTCACACACCGCCCGAAACTTAGAGGCTTCTGTAAAGTGGCTGTATATCGACTCAGTCCCCAACTATATAGACACACGGGAAGAATAAATCTTAATGTGAGGCTGAAACGTGCGGTTTTGAGGTCCATGTTGCCAGTGTCCTTGCGCCTTTCCTTTGGGTGGGTCATGCCTCTTTTCAGTTGACGGCTTCTGGAGGGCTTCTGTTTGGTTTGGCAGTCTGGGCTGGGGCCGGGCTTACAGACCCATCTGTGCCTTGACTTGGCTCAGAGCTGACCCTCAGGAAGTGTCTCTGTTAACAAGGGTGTGATGAGGAAGCCCAGAGACAGACGTGCATGTGAGTGACCTCTGCAGAGGTTGGGATACTGTGGCAGTGGATGACGACAGCCTGTGCGAGGCTGCCCATTGAGGTCTCCTCAGGAGATGGGTACATGAAACTGGGAAGAGTTTTTTTTTAAAAGGGACTCTTTCGGGGTTGGGGATTTAGCTCAGTGGTAGAGCGCTTGCCTAGCAAGCGCAAGGCCCTGGGCCCTGGGTTCGGTCCTCAGCTCTGGAGAAAAAAAAAAAAAGGGACTCTTTCTACAGGTGTGGAATGTACCTAAGAAACTAATAAAGGGGAGCCAGGACTGGGGGCACATGGCTGTAATCCCAGCACTCAGATTGAGGCAGGAAGATGGGAGAATTTAAGGCTAGCCTGGGCTACACAGGAATACCCCATCTCAAAAAAAAAAAAAAAGACTGGAGATGTAACTTCATGATAAAATGTTTGTCTAGAATGTGGAAGGCCCTGTGTTCCCGAGGGAGCTGTGAAAATAATTGACAGGAATGGAAGCTCCCCACTGTTGGGCCTTCTGGAGGCAAGTGTTAAAGGTTACTGCCATTGCTTGAGGGGTGTGAACCATGACAGCCTGAGAGGAGGGAGAAGAGTAAACACCCTCTCCTTTCAGGCTCCTGCTGGGGCCTGTCACAGTCAAGAACAGCAGGAAACTGGGGAACAAGGGAGCCATTGATGCCGTCCAACAGCCTCCCCAGGGCCCTGAGCAGAAGGGTGGGTAGTGGGTCTGGAGGGGCCAGCAGACTGTGTACCTGCCTGGGGGTCTCCATCACTGTGACTTTGGCCCTCTGATTTGTATACTGGTAGGGAAGTGGAAGGTGGGTTGTTGCTGGTACAGCGGTTAAAGGACTACTCTCCCCTCAGCTGTCCTCTGACTCCTAATTCCTGTTGCCTACACAACCTAGCATCCCTAGATGGCGACAGGGATGGTCCACAAGAACAATGTCAGGTACAGAGTGTTTTTCTCACACCCGGAAACAATGCACCACACCCACAGGCTTACTGGTGAGCTGTTGCCACAACAGGTCCCAGACAGTCACCCCAAGCCATGACTATTGGCACAGATACATCAAGAAAATGTATGTCTTGGCACATTACTACACTCTGCCAGTCATACAGAAAATAGCCTGAGCCTTGCCACATAGGCACAGGAGACAGACTTGTTACCATCATTCATGTGGGATTACAGGGCAGGGATGGGATGCGACGTCTTGAGTCTGACAAACCTCTGTAACCACTTTGGCCTCTGTTTTGTCTCTAAAATGGAAATACTACTATTCTCTGGAGTTGTTATAAGGATGCAACTCCAAGTGTTTGGGCATACCTAAGCATGGCATCTGGCATGGAAGAAATCATGCTGGACAGCTATTGCTATCAACTTTTGCCACCCGCACCCCCCAGCGCTTCCTCACATCCATGCACGTGTGCGTACCGGCTCTGGAGAGTACCCACACCCACACAGGACCGGCCAGACATCCTTAGGCACACGTGCCCTCCTTCAGACATGCCTGCCAGGGCACGTGTACATTCACAGACAAGTTCCCTTGGCCCAGAACACTTTCTCCAGACAGCTACATGGCTCACTTCCCAGAACCTGTAAGTCTGTTCAATCAAATACCATCTTTCAATGAGGGGCACCTTGTCTGAATTAAAGTCCCTTGTTACATTTTTATGCATTGCTGACCTTCTAAGACCACACTGTTTACCTTATTAGGGTGTAACTGTCACAAGGGTAGGGATCCTAAAACCCAGAACCATAACAGGCTACGGGTGAGCTCAGACAGCACACACACAAAGACCAGGACCTCTGGGTTTCTCATCTGAACCAAACACATCCAGGTGAACCCTCACCCCAGCCCAGGTTTACACTGTTCCCAGCTCAGGTTCAGGCTCCTGATTGTGGCTAAATCAGGAGGTAGGATAAGTTGTCTCTCTCAGCCCCTTAGGTGACCACAGCTGGGTGGGGTAGGAAAGCCTTTTCAGTTGCCCTTCCAGCCATTTAGAGGCATGAGCACAAGGAACTGAGGCACCTAGCCAAACCCACAGAGCAGGTGAGGACTCCCTCTGATGACCCGGGGTCTCCTTTGCTGCCTTATTTTTTTTTTCCACCCTGACTGGAACTATCAAAGTCACCACTTCAGAGGAGCCTAATGAGGCTATTCTGAATATGTTAAAAAGCTTTGCGATCCCCAGATCAAAGAGGCAGGGTAAACAGTGGGCAGCGTTCAGAGGTGAGTGGCCAATGCCCTGAGGGAACAGCTCCCCAAAAGCTGGCACTGCTGGGTTCAGAGAGACCGCAGCCCCTCTCCAGGGGACCTGTTTACAATGAGCTAAACCATGCTCATG
This sequence comes from Peromyscus aztecus, assembly GCA_902168405.1. Taxonomy (NCBI): domain Eukaryota; kingdom Metazoa; phylum Chordata; class Mammalia; order Rodentia; family Cricetidae; genus Peromyscus; species Peromyscus aztecus. The sequence continues at coordinate 8,204 of CABHPQ010159266.1, forward strand.
TCCAGTTGCTAGGGAGACCCTACCTGGACTCCGGGGACCCTCCAAGTCCCCCAGCCTCAGTTTCCACTCCAGTTCAGATTCACCCTGCTTGCTTCCTGGGGAGACGCAGTGGGCAGACCTGCTCACCAAAGGCCAGTTTCAGGCTGGAGAGATGGATATATAAATCCCCTTGAACACGAGAGATCTAGACTTGCTGAGGCAACATGGAGACCAGCCATACTCCCAGTTCATAGTTGTCAGGCTGTGGACAGGAGGGACACTCCACAGCCACTCCTTGGCTCCTCCCACAGTACAAGCCAAACAGCCTGGGGAGGTAGTGCCACCCCTCTGTCACAGAGATCCTTACCCCAGGAGAAAGCGTACAGTTATGCTCAGTGTCGACAGTTTTTATTGGCGGAAAGAGTGCAACACAGCAAATCTAGAGAAATGGGCAAAGAGCCGGGGTATGCCTCCCTCCCCTCCGTGAAAACCCTATGACCGAGCAAGTGGGTGGGGGAGTCGACCGTGGCAACCTTGAACCCAACAGCCTCCAACCTGTAAGTGTGCAGACGGCGGGGTTCCTGGGAGGGAAAGGGTGACCCACTGGGAGGTGTGTGGCTTGCATCCTATCATGGCTGTTTAGAACCTGTCCACTATATAGCTCAGCACCTCAAGAAGTCCATACAAGTTGCAGGAGACTAAATTCCCATCCCTCCAAACACCCAGGGAGCTGCCTCATGCCTCAGTTGACTTCTTCCTAATGGTCAGCCAGGTTGGGCCACAAGGCTCTGAGTTATTCAGCTAGACCCCAAGTGAGTGTTCCTGTTACATGATGTCATATTTTAGCCAGTGTAGGAACTTCTGGGTCCCTGTGGGCTGACCCCATCCTGGCCATGGAAATCCACTCAAGGTGTTGCTACTGAGACTGCCACCCAAGCTGACTTTGTTCTTTCCAGGCAAGTAGCCTCAGTGACCCATGTCATGCAGGTCCAAGAGTGCAGTGCAATGACCAGACGGCCCTCCTGTCAAGAACCTGACTTGGCTCTAAGTCCATAGGAGCCTCATGCAGGAAAGGTCTGGGCTGTTCACAGGTCCAACCCTATAGTACTGGGCCAGCTGGTACAAGCAGCCTGTGTCTGGTCACATCCTCCACATGGCCCTGATGGCCCTGCCCCACCCCCCCATGAAGCTCGTTCCTTTCTGGCCAGGATCAGAGTCAGTTGCAAGGCAGCCAGGTGGGATAGGAGTGAGCCCGGGGCAGCAGAGGCTGCATGGGGGTCACGTAGTAATTAACAGTGGCTGGCACCACCCCATCAGAGCCTGGACGGCGCCAGGCCAAGGCAGCGGTGGCAGCAGGGCCCTGCTCAGCCAGCGCCTGGAGGGCTAGCATGGTGATGAGGTCCAGGGTCTGGCGGCGCTCGTGGCTCATGAGGCACACGGTGCTCTCATTGACCACCTGGTGCAGCGTCACCAGGCAAGCATACCGGCGGGCTGCGTCTGCTCCGCCAAAGTGGGCCTCCAGGTAGCGCTCCAGAATGCGCCTCTGCTCCACCAGGTCCGGAAAGTCGATGAAGAAACGAGAACACATGTATCGCTGGAGGGCGCGGACGTCAGTGCTGGGCCTTGGCCTGAAGCCCCGCACCAGGAGGTGGCAGTACTTGAGGAGGCCACCGCCACGGATCTCCTCAGGGCTGCGTGTGGCAATGACGCGGTGCTGCAGGTGCTCCAAGGCCTCGGCAAAGTCCCCGTAGAGGCTCTCGCCTGTCACGGTTGGGTGGAAGTCCTCTGACATTGGTGTGGAGGAGCACTGGCCGAAGAGCAGCAGGGAGTCCAGGATGATCTGGAAGGAGTCAACGCTAAATTCAAACTGGCGCCTCACGGAGTCCACAAACTTGAGTTCCACGTTCTTACCACTCTTGTTGGATAGTGAGATGAGGCTCCAGCGGTCCAGGTCTGTGCACACTTTCACCAGCTTCTGCACATAGGCCTCCTTGAGTGTCAGTGGCGTGATCTTGGCCCGGCTCACTCCCTCTGGCAAGAAGTCCAGCAGGCAAGCCAGGACCACTGCCTTGGTTAGCTGGAAGGATGCCTCACTCTGCAGGTCCATCTGGAACACCAGGTCCAGGTCCTTGTAGCCTAGGCCACTCTCGGGGTGCAGCACGTGGCTGGCGGCTGAGCCATGCAGTCGAACACTGTGCACATGCAATCCCTGTTCTTCCAGACTGCTGCGGACCACCTGAAGGGGACGGAGGGGGAAGGAAGGTCAGGCGCCTGGGCTTCTCAGGTCTGCACCAAGGCCTTCCAGGATTAATCATCCTACCACCCATCACTGTGGACCTCTTACCAGCTTCTGTGTCTTTGTGAAGTCTTTTAACTTACAAAGCCTTGATTTGCCAATCTGGAGAAGGGCCCAGTTGAAAGGAATGACTCAGAAGAGCAATAAAAATAACAAATGCAAGCTGAGAACTTACTAAGCACTTTACATTAAAATACAACCTCACTTAATCTTCATAATAACCTGATGAGGCAAGGTATATTCCTGCTTCACAAGTTGGGAAATAGAAGCCCAGAGCAGCCTGAGAACTGTCCAAAGTCACACAGCTGGGAAATAGAGAGCTGAGTTTTCAGTTGAGAGCCTAGGTCTTCCCACTGTACTACCCGACCTTCCTAACACAGCAAGGCAAACACTTGGTATGATGCCAGGCAGTGCGTGATGGGCGGCTTAGCACCCCTCATGCCTTCGCTCATTACTCCCATGATAATCAGTTTTGAGGACTACTATCCCAGTCAACAGATGAAGGGGTATTTAAAAAAACAAACAAACACGTCCAGTGCTGTAGAGTAGGCAGGCTAAGACCAGAACCCATGTTGGTTAGATTCACAAGTCCATCTATGTTCTCTTGAATTTTTAAAAATTTGATTTAATTTTATTTATCTTTTAATTTTTCTTTCTTTCTCTCTCTCTTTCTCTCTCTCTCTCTCTCTCTCTCTCTTTCTCTCTTTCTCTCTCTCTTTCTTTCTTTCTTTTTTTTTTTTGAGACAGGGTCTCACTATGTAGCTCTGGCTGTCCTGGAACTCATTCTATAGACCAGGCTGGCCTTGAACTCAGAGATCTGCCTGCCTCTGTTTCCTGAGTCCTGGCTATTTTTAAAAGATTTTACTTGTATTTTATGTATATGTGTGTTTTGCCTGCATATACACATGTGCTCCATTCATGGAGGCCAGAAGCGGGCTTCAGACTCTTGGAACTGGGGTTACAGGTGGTTGTGGGGCTGTCCTATGGGTGCTGGGAGAGAAGCCAGTCCTGTGCAAGGGCAGCCAGTGCTCCTGACTGCTGGGCCTTCTCTCCAGCCCCATTCTTTCTTTTGACTATGACACATACATACATATGTATATGTATATGTATATATATATGTATGTATGTATGTATGTGTGTGTGTGTATATATATATATATATATATATATATATATTAACAAAGAACCAGGGAAGCAAATCCTACATGAGCAGAGGCCATTCAGAAAGACAGAGCTGAGCTGGGGGTGGCAGAGCAGGCGCTGAGGCAGGAGAATATGGAGGACTCCACCTTGATGGCATGGGAACATGACAGACACCTGTAAGTCTTCTGGAACTTGGTTCTTTGGCTAGGGCCCTGGGCAGTGGCACTCGTGGGAGAGAAGTGAAGCTGGGGTGAATACAGACATTTGGTTTCTGGGCAACCCCAAACCCTTCACACAGTGTCCCGAAAGTGACCAGGCAGCATTCCTGCCCTCCGTGACTCTGCAACCCCACCTCCTTGCCAAGCCAAGTCAGCGCGGGCTCTGGGGCAGGTTGTTCTCCAGCCTCCCAGGGAATTACTGCGAAGAATGCATGTAAATGCTGAGGAGGCAAGCCGCAGTGGGGCAATCTGAGGCGGGCGGCTCCCTCCAGGAAGACTTCCGGAAGGAGTTGTCATGGTAATGGGGGTGGGAAGGAAAGGACATTCAGCGCAGGGTGGGAAAGGGAGGAGTAGCACGGTCAGGTATTTAGTAAGCATCAGATGCAGGACCTCAGCAGAATCTGTGGTGGGGGAGGGGACTTGGGTGTGGCTCAGCGGCACAGGGCATGCCTAAGATGTGTAGAACTCTGGGCTCCATCCTCAGCACCAAAACCTAACCAAAGTAACCAATCAACCAAACAAGAATCTCTGGGGATAGAGCTTCATGATCTCTATGTTATAGATGGAGAAACTTGGGTTCACAGGAATGAAGTCACATCCTTAAACCCAAGAACGGCCAATTCCAAGCCTGTCTTTTTGTTTTACTGCTGGGTGAGGATTGAACCTGGAGGTCATGTATGCTAAACTCACTCTCTGCAGCTGGCCCCCTTCCCCCAGCAGAGCCTGCTCTCTCTACCACATTCAGGCCCAGGCTTCAGAAGCAGCAGACTATACACTTGTGTTCTAATCCTGCCTTTTCAAAACTTCAGCTGGGCAGGGTGGAGAATGCCTGTAATCCTAGCACTTGGGAGGCAGGAGGATTACTGAGAGTTGGAGACCAACCTGGGATATATAGCAAGACCAGGTGTCAAAATTAAACCAATTTCCATACATACATACATACATACATACATCTATCTATCTATCTATCTATCTATCTATCTATCTATCTATCTCATATATATACACATACATAATATATATGTGTGTGTATATGTATATATATATATATATATTTTTTTTTTTTTTTTTAGATAGAGTGTTCGGTAGCCCAAGTTGGCCTCAAACTGGCTGAGTCTACCTTTGAACTTGTAATCCTCCTACCTCTATTTCCTAAGTGATGGAAGTGCAGGTACACCACCACACTTTTTTTTTTCCTCTCCAAGTGAGAATGAACCTGGAATCACGGGGCCCAGCACAGTTGGTGGTGGAAGGCAGGGGCTGGGAATGTATTTGAGCCACGCAGGGCCAGTTGCTTGCAGCCAGCATGTGATTCTTTCATTCCACACCTTGGCAACTGTCCCCAGTCAGCCGGCAGGTGAGCTAACTGGGGCCTTAATGTCAACTTCTGCTCCCCAGCTGATGCCCACCCCAGGGCATGGCATCTGGCCAGGTGAGTGAGTAGGCAGCAATTCCCTCATTACACCCCCTGCTGCGTCAGGGCCATGGGGCCAGCTGTGTCAGCCAACCACTGGCTGTTGTTTCTTTCCCAGGTATGACTATTGCCAGTCTGACAGGCGGTCCCGGATACTGCCCCACCCAAGGACTGCAGGACAGCTTGCAGCCGTCCAAATCAGACTTTCCAACCTTGGAGGGGGCAGTGACTGTAGCTTCCTTTCTCCTGTGCCGAGGCACCCCGTTCCCCAAACTGCTCTGTCCAGTCTTCTGCTGAGACCGACCTTAGGAAGACTGAAGACTTGCAAAGCTTGCAAGAGCAAGCCCTCTGGCTGCAGCTGGAGAGATCAGATTGTTTAGTTCAATTCTCTGGGCCCAAAGAAAGCAATTGACTTGTTCAAGGTCACAAAGACAGTGGGGTGGCTGAGTTGAACTAGAACCTGGTCTCCGGAGCTGGAGAAGGGGCTCTTATAAGAAGGAGGGTCCCTCTAGCCAGACACAAGCAAGGGTGTATTTTTCTAGCTGCTCAGATTGTTGCTGTAGAGAAGATTTTGTTGGGCACAGAGGTAGAAGGCTTCCCGTTCTTGAACCATGAGACAACTTAGTTCTGGGGAGCAGCCCTGAAAGCTCCTCCCTTCCTCCCACCCCCAACATCCCAACAGCTTTTAAAGCTGCTCACTGTGAATCCCTACCAGGAGACAGACTGGCTGCATAGACAGGTGAAGGCACGTGTTCTCTTGGGAGTCTGGAACCAGCAAGGATATTGCTGAGTAGCTGAATCCATTTCCACTGCACAGATGGGGCTGCTAAGCCCAGCAGAGGGAATAAACAATGAACCCAGACACCCGACTCTCGGTCTAGCCCTGAGGCCTCTGCCACCTCTCCACTCCACAGCCAAGAGCTCCCTGTTCTGGGGTGTCCCTAGTTTAGGACATAGTTTAGAGCCATGAAATTGGCTCCCACTGACTCCGTCTCCCTCACATGACTAGGAGACAGCAGTTGGTGCCCAGTCACATTTATGCCGTCAGTGTCAGGTTAGATACTTGTTTCTGCAGAAGTGTGATCACGCTGGGCACCACCTTTCCATCCCTTCATGCCTGGGATTATGGTATTTCCTCAAGAGAAAAACCAGCATAGTGGTGACATACACCTGTAATCCCAGCTACTCAGGAAGCTGGGGCAGGAGGAGCATTTGAGCCTACAAGTTTGAGAGGAGCCCAGGCAAAACGTAGGAAGATCCTATCTCAAAACAAGCCAAAGCGGGTTTACTAATAATCCAGCAACAGCGGGCAAGTGAGGAATGCTTTAGCCAGCTCCACTGGGACAGCCAGTGAGTCAGCCCAGGAGAATCTGTCTCCACCCCCTCCATCTCATTCCTTGTTCCTAGGAAGGGAGGGTAAGACCATCCATCCCCCCCGCAAGCCACCCTCCCTCTCTGTTGGAGGCTATGTAGCAGGGGGATGTCCAGTTTTACCTGGTTTGTGTGTAAAGCCCATGATTGGCAGTAACACACAGGAAGCATCGCTAGACTTTTCTGGTTTCCATTATCCCGAGACGCTCCTAAGATCTAGGTGTTGAGCTTGGGGGTCAGGGGAGAGGTGGGAAACTCTGGAACCTCAACCATCTGCTCCCGGGGAGCTCCAGGATTCCCTAAGCTTGATCTCCACCCTACTGGGTAGCCTTAGGTGGCTCACCGTCCCACCTGAGGCCTCAGCTAGAATGGGGGACGAGAACGGGCATCCTCTGGTATTTCAGAATACCGTCGTGCTCAGGCTATAACCCCAAAGAGTAAGTTGAGGTCATATAGGGTTAAGTAGAAGAAACGCTGGACTTTGATGGAGGGTGCAGCTGCCAGAACCTTCCCCCTCCTGATCCTCAGGAGGGGGCTGGTGCTTTGGGGTCTGAACCATGGACTGGCCTTCATTTCCAGTCTTAAGGGAGGAAGAACACCTAAAATGGAAATGTGATGCTATCTTCAAGGGTGGGGTCTCCGGTCTGGCCGAAGCACGTGGGAGGCAGGGAGTCTTCCCAAGGATTTCTGAGCTGTTTCACCTAGCCAGGGTTTCTTGAGCCAAGGGCTGTGGGAACACAAGGACAGAGTGCCCTTAGAATCCTGGGGGTGCAGGAGGTCCAAGAATGTGGAGTAGAGGAAGAAAGCTATTTTGGAACCAAGCACACATATTCCTCACTGGGGGGCTGCCCGTATCTTTTGCCTTTGCTTGTAAGATGGGACGATGCCCCATCTAGTGCCTTCCTCATCTCCCAGCCAGGGTCGTGGTGAGTGGTTCCCAGGGAATAAGGACTCCCCAAGACTGTGGACAGGAAAGCTCAATAGGGTGCAGGAAGAGCAGAGCTGGTAGCTCCGGTTCCCGTTCCTTAGTTGCCGAGCCAATCGCAGGCTCCAGGTGTCTTGCGGCAGAGCATCGCCACCCCCCCCCCCCCCCCGCCCCTGCCAGCGCCCCCTCACCTGCACGATCTGCCGGGGCTGCACGCTCAGCGTGGGGAAGTTGCCGCGCCCGTGAATGGGGATCGGCTCGCTCAGCAGCGCGTCCAGCCGCTTCACCTGTGGCCAGCTCAGTCGGCTCTGGTGCCGTCCCGGAGAGGCCGAGGAGGCCTCCGGGTCCGGGCCGCCGCCGGCCGCCCCAGCCGTGGCCACTGCCGAGGCCGCATCCATCCCCACCTGCGCAACTGGCCGCTCCAGGCTCTCAACTCCACTCTCCGACGGCATCATTCGCCCGGCCCCGGCGCCCCGACGGCAGAAACCCGGGAATGGTTAAGGCGAGGAGAGCAGTGAGCGTGGCGGCGCACCGGCCGAGGCTGGGGGCGGGGTGCGGGGACCCGGCGGCGGCGAGGCAAACCCAGGGGACACCTCCGACGGCGGCTAGGACTAACAGACCTTAGAGCCAGGTGGCTGTGGCCCAGCTGACTCTTATAGGCAACGGGCCGCACTCCCATTGGCCGGCACAGCTGTCACACAGCGGGAGCCGCCCCGCCTCTCATCCCACCCCCTACCATTGGCCCACAGAGTTTCGCTCAGGAGTGCGGGCTCCCAGGGACTCTGATTGGTTGGAAGGCACGCCCCTTCCCCGCCCCCTCTCTCGGGCTGAATTCCCTCCTTTGGTCTTTAAAGAACTTCTGCAGCACGCGATTGGCTCGAGCCTGCCGGGACTTAGAGAGACAGCGCCCTCCAGCGGCAGGAGGAGGGAGGTCTCTGTCGAGTAATGTTGCAGTGTTTAATGAGCCGGCTGCTTCCTAATTTATTGCCTTGATTGGCCCTTCGAACCACAGCATGCCTGCCGTACATGTTCCATTGTAGGTGAGGTGAAATCTGCTCAGAGAGGGCGTTATTAGCAATCATCGCATAGCGTGTGAGTGCCCGTTATGGTCCTGATGGAGGTGTAAAAAAGTCTATGCAGCATCCTCTCTCCGCCTTTCTGGGATGGATATTTGTTTTTCCTCTCTCTCTTTACAGATCATAGAGGCTGAGACTTATTGCTACTTTTGAATTTGCCCACTTTGTTTTTCAGATTTTAAATATGTGTCGTGGGGAGGAGGAAGAATCGTAATCGAGTCACCCCGATTCGTAACTGCAGCGTTTTTTCTTCTCATTCTCCTAATAATATAACAAATTCCATATCCTCCCATCCTCCTATAAGGCAGGCTGAGGAGTAACGTGACAGTGAAGGAGGAATCAGAACGTAGAAGCAGCTACTACATCCCAGGGTCTGACAGGACACGGCTTGGCCCGCCTCAGACCAGAACACACATTTCTTCTTTCCGGAAGCCAGCCCCACCACCATGCTGCCCTTGGTTTCCTCTCCGGGAAACCCCGAGAGACAGCAGCATGTGCTCGGCTGGAAGAGTCTGAGTTCTTGTATTCTTCCCAGTGAAGTCGGTTGCTATTTTAACATTTTTTTTTACATTTATTTACTCTTTTATTTATTTATTTTTTGTTATTTTATATTTTGGAGACAGGGTCTCATTAGCAGACCTGTAACTCACTATGTAGATCAGGCTGCCCTTGAACTCAGATCTGCTGGCCTCGAACTCAGAAATCTGCCTGCCTCTGCCTTCCATGTGCTGGAAGACGTGCACCACCACCATCCCTTACATTTCTTTACTGTGTGTAAATGGGGCGGGTGGGTATCTGGGGATCACATTTAAGTTCTCAGCCTTGGTGACAAGGCCCTTTACTCCCTGAGACATCTTTTCTTGTTGGTTTGCTTGGTTGGTTTTTTGAGACAGTTTCTCTGTGTAGTCCTGGCTGCCCTGGAACTCACTCTGTAGACCAGGCTGGCCTGGAACTCGCAGAGATCCACCTGCCTCTGCCTCACAAGTGCTGGGATTAAAGGCGTGAGCCTTCACCACCTGGATCCCTAAGTCATCTTGACAGCCCATTATTTTGTTATATATACTTTTGATGGACACAAACAGATAAAGGGACGGGTGTGACTGGATTGGTAGAAGTCATGCCTGGCATGTATGAAGCCCTGAGTTTGATCCCTGAACTGTATCAACCAGGCATGTAATACCAGCCTCCCAGAGAGGGTTAGAAGCTCAAGGTTACTCATATCGAGTTCTGGGTCAGCCAGGGCTACATAGTGAGACCCTGTCTTCTACTGCTTCTTCCGCTTCTGCTCCTTCCTTCCTTCCTTGCTTGCTTCTTCTTCATTTTCTTTTCTCCTTTTTTTGGATTTTTGAGACAGTTGCTGTCCTGGAACTCACTCTGTAGCCCAGGCTGGCCTGGATTTCACTCTGTAGACCAGGCTGGCCTGGAACTCACAGAGTTCCGCCTGCCTCTGCCTTCCTAGTGCTGGGATTAAAGGTGTGTGTCACCACCACCCCGTGACCCTGTCTTCAAAAAATAATAATAATAAAGGAGAGCTGGATATGTAGCTCAGTGACCGATTGCCTGCCTAGCATGCTGGAAGCCCAGGCTTCAACCTCTAGTGCCACAGAAGGGGAAAGTAAAGATGAGCTCCTTTGGCTGAGTTATCTCTGAACCCTGGGCTCACCGAGACCCCTGAGGCCACTGATGAGAGCGTTTGAGGCCCAGCCATAATGCTCTCCTGCCTAGGGATTTGGCGCAGTGGCTCAGAATACTTGCCTAGTGTGT
>CABHPQ010159268.1:6124-18414 GCA_902168405.1 Peromyscus aztecus
TGCATCTTACCGACCACATGCACACAGTTCTCTAGTGCATCTTACTGACCACATGCACACAGTTCTCACATGCATCTTACCGACCACATGCACACAGTTCTTGAGTGCATCTTACTGACCACATGCACACAATTCTTGAGTGTATCTTACCAACCACATGCACACAGTTCTCACGTGCATCTTACCGACCACATGCACACAGTTCTCACATGCATCTTACTGACCACATGCACACAGTTCTCACGTGCATCTTACCAGGAGATGGGGTTCGAAAGTTAAGTGAGGGTTGCTCAGTTACTGTGAATCATCCCTTCTTCTTTTGAGATGTGGTCTCCACATGCAGAATTTTAAATGCTGGAATTACAAAATGGGCAATATAGCCACCCTGTGGAGAGTTGCAGGAGCTGAGGTTGCTGGAATGGAAAGTCGTATCCCTTCCACTTGAAGCTCACTCACTCTGGCATGTGCTCCTTGCTTGCCTGTATGAACTCACTGTCCCAGCATGGAGACTAGCAGCTCGTCACCGAGCACCAGTGACTCCTGGAGTCCTGCCGTCCCTGCCTTCCCTCTCTGCCCCTCTCTGAAAGAGGAAGCTTTGTGATTGTTCCCCCAATCCATTTGTCATTTTATAGGGAGGAAGAAGTTAAGTAAGGCTCACAATTCACTCATACATAATTCGCACCAAGGCGTAGAGGAACCAAAGATAGATACAAGTAGAGGGTTAGAGACCTCAGGGGCCACATAACAGGGAATTCATTCAGAACTACGAGTCACAAGCAATATACCTTCCTTAGGGATTGTCCAGCAGTTTGGCAGGGCATGGTGATATGGAATGCATTATTTAATTCTAAAAAACCCACTCATTTATTTAAAACACTCTATAAACTGCTTTCTATAAAAGGATCTATGCAAATGAAATATGTTTTTTCTATTCTAGTTTACATACGTGGCCAACCTGAAAAATAAGCTCAAACTGCAGGCTTTAATCTACCCCGTCCTCCAGGCTTTGGATTTCAACACGCCGTCTTACCAGCAGAACGTGAACGCGCCGATCCTGCCGCGCCGCGTCATGGTGAAGTACTGGGTGGATTACTTCAAAGGCAGCTATGACTTCGTGCAGGCCATGATCGTGAACAATCACACTTCGCTGGATGTGCAAGGGGCCGCAGCCCTCAGGGCCCGCCTCAACTGGACATCCCTGTTGCCCTCATCCATCAAAAAGAGCTACAAGCCTGTCATGCAGACCACAGGTGACGCCAGGATCATCCAGGAGATCCCTCAACTGCTGGATGCTGCTTCTTCCCCGCTCATCGCAGAGCAGGAAGTGCTTCAGGCACTCCCCAAGACCTACATCCTCACCTGCGAGCATGACGTCCTGCGGGATGACGGCATGATGTATGCCAAGCGCTTGGAGAGTGCCGGCGTGAATGTGACCTTGGACCACTTTGAGGATGGCTTTCATGGTTGTATGATTTTCACAAGCTGGCCGACCAACTTCTCTGTGGGAATCCGGACTAGGAATAGTTACATCAAATGGCTGGATGAGAACCTGTGACAGAGTGGGCTCCTCACATGCACGAAGCTCTTGACCGCCTCCGTTTGCTTTGGAAAGACCCGCACTTTTCACTCACCCGAGCCGTTCTCTTGTTTCTCATGAGTATTGGAATCTGTACCCTGCAGACCTGATAATCTACATTTTAAAAGTGATTCTAACTGACTAGTTTAAAAACATCTGAACTTGGTGCCCCCAGTGGGCCATTTCCTCTGTTCTTTCTTGTAGCCCACGTGGTACGAATGGTCACAGTTTGAGGAGCTAGAAGTAGCCCTAGGTCCGGCCTCTATTGTGTTCTTTCCACAAGAAGTTTTTCCAGCAGTGGTGAGGTAGTAACTTCTGAGGAACTAAAAAAAAAAAACGTGGGCTTTTCTTCAGTTCCCTCAGTTGACTTGGAGTGCAGAGCAGGGTCTAGGGGACACTCTGAGGCCAGCACCGGGGACTGCATGTCCTCTGTCTCCAACAGTGGTTGTGTTTACTGTGGGAATTTTGACAGGATTTCTAGCAAAACAGGTTTCTTCTCAAAAGCTTTTCTTCCCTAAGAGTGTTAATTTTATGAGCAAGATACTGTAAATAAGGGTGGGTTAAAAGAAGACTTGAAAGTTACTTTCTACTCCTGTTCTGAGAAAATGAGAGGCTGCATGTTCTAATATTTCCCTGGGACATCTTTTGGAAACAAACTTATTTAAATGTAGAGTAAGTTTCCTACTATGAAATAAGTAAAGATAGAAAAATGAAACAGCCTATTGTTACTTAGGAATACTCCTGGCATAAATTACTAAGACTGGTGTGTATATATTTGGGATACTGAGGAAATAGATTATGCTTAATAATACCTTAAAATTATGAGAAGTACTTTAGAAGGTCTAGTCCATTTTTGGAAGAAGGGCTAGTCCATTCTTGAAAACTCAATTTTTCACTTGTAGCTAAAAATTAGACAATTTTGGTATAGTGTATTGTTTATTTTTTAAGTTATTTAATGTTAAAATATATAGCTAAACAGGATTTTTCTGAAAGACATCTATTATAAAAAATTTAAGATAAAAGATATTTTTTAAAAGAAAACTACCATAGAGTTATATCCACATGTAATTTTGTGAGGAGCTAGACAATAATAGTAGTAAGGATCAAATACTTCGATATTTATGTGCATATGTAAATTAAAATAATTAGAAACTTTTTACCTAGTATAGACATCCAAGTAATGCTGGTTGACCATCCTAATCCAAAATTTGAACTATCCCAAAATCCAGAATTTTGAGTCTGGTCTGATGGCACAAATGGAAAATTCCAGACGATGGAAGTTTATTTTGTGTATAAAATGATTAAACCTATTGTGTGAAGTTACCCTCAGGCTATGCAGATAAGGTGTATAAAAAGCACAAATGAATGTCTCAATGAGATTTGGGTCCCATTCTCAAGATACTTTGTTATATATATACAAATATCCCACAGTCTAAGAAAATTAAAACTCTGGAAACACTCTGGCCCCAAGCTTTTCAGATGAGGGATACCCAACCTGTGGTTTAATTGCTTAGATAAGACAGACACACATGCTTCTCTCTGCCCATGATGGTCAAGGGAACCCTCTTGGGAATCCCTCTAGGTGAAGGGCAGACGCCAGCACTGCCCACTCCTGAGTTTCTCCATTTAGGTCTAGAAGTTCCAACTGCCCAGCCTTACCTTCTAAACAGTCTTCACTGCCAGTGTGCACATCTTGGGCAGAGTAAGGGATCCCAGATTAGATCTAAGTTGAACACCCTGCTTCCTGTGAACCCAGCTTCTGATCGCAATCCATGTTACAGGTAGGGACTGTACAGAGAACACCCAACCAAGTCATGATCCAGTGCATCATGAGAAGAGAGCCTTTCCACTCCGTGAGGAATGGATCTCGTTTCCTGTTTCCAGCAACGAGATCACAAATGGAAACTTCCACACTGACTTCTCGTTTATCGTCAAAGCTACTGCATCTTTATAGTCAAACAAATGTAACAGTGTGTGTGTGTTTGTGTGTTCTGTGTGTGTATGAAAATAATCTTATAGATGGCCTTGTTGATTTGCTCAAGTTACTGTCACTGGTCTCTTTTGTCTAAAATCTGAGAGCAGAAATGCCTGATCTTTGAGATCACTTCTAACATCAGTCTTTTCTATGGTAATTTTTGATAGGTCATATTCTGAATATGCCAACATACTCCTCTCTAAACAAATCAATGCCTCCACAGGATTACTATGGTTTGTATTTAGGATATAAATTGATGCCCATCTTCAACTGAGGTTAGGGGGAAAACACAGGGTGTTTTTGAAACCTGAGATTTTAGTTATTATTTGAGTGACAACCATCTTCTCAAGGTGCTGGGCACAGAACCCAGGGCCTTACATGCTTGGCAAGTGCTTTACCCCTGAGCTATTACTGTTTTCTTCTACGTTGTTTAAAGGTGTGAAATATATTTTGACTTTACCTGTAAGAAAGAGGAAAATGTAATATATTCACAGAGTTTCTTAAAATGGCATTTCCTACCCAAACTATGAGCCAAATCCTGCAGAAATCACACAATACGTGTTCGCAGATGTCTGAAGAGCTCTCAAAGATGAAAAGAGAATGAAGGACAAAGGGACCACCCACTGTATCTGATGGACTACTTGGGGTTTTATTCTTACAAGTATGTTGTGTTCCACAAGCTGATCTCTTTTCAATATAAGATAGCTTGGTTTTGTTTTCCTGTTTTATGAAAAGGTTACACTTTAGAATACTAAGATCTTTGAAATCAGAACATTAACAAATGAAGGAAATCTCGAGGTACTGCAGAGTGTAATGAAGTATGATTTATCTTGGTGTTTTCATGTTCATTTGTGACAACTGGAAGATTTGCATAATGATGGTGAATGGAATATTTTGTGCACGACCTTGTAACTTTTGACTTTTTGCCAATTTCCCTCTGCAAAGGGGAAGGCAGATTTTATGAAAAGTTTTAGGAACAAATACATTTTATGGACTGAAAATCCATTATGGAACTGGGAAAGTTTATTTATGTTTGGAATCTTGTTTGGAAATAAAACGGGTCCATCTGGAAGCATGCCTCTGTCCCTTGCCCTGCCTACACTTTCTGGTTCTGACTGGAGTCACTGACCCCTTTCTTTGGATCCAGGTCCAGTCCAGATCTTCTACCCCTAGATTAACTCTAGCTGTCTTTGTGTCTCAGACAGGTGGTTCTGTGACCTCCCAGATGTTGCCAACTTCCTGTCTGGACACACTGTATTTTCCCCTGTCCACGTGAAACCTGCCGTGGACTGGCCCTTGTCTGTCCGTAAAGCCCCTTGTCTGTCTTCAGTGCTGATATTAGAAAAGATGAGTGTGGGTGTGAACCATCTCAGCCAGAGAAGTATCAGTAGTGAAAACAAGTTCTCAAGCTGACTTATTCCATTTCAGACTTGAATATTATGCTTATTCACATCAGTATTGTCTTAATCACTATTCTATTGCTGTGAAGAGACACCATGTCCATGGCAGCTGTTATAAGACAAAATATTTAACTGGGAGCTTGCTTACAGTTTCGGAGCTTAGTGCATTATCATGCCAGGAAGCACCACATTCCACTTCCTATCCACCATAGGCTTGTAGCTATATTATAATGTGAAAATGCATTCAGTCCAACTTCAAGAGTCTTAAGACTGTTTCAAAGTCCAAAGTCTCTTCTCAGACTCAAGGCAATCTCTTAACTGTAACCCCATGGAAAAGCAAAAGCAAAAAGCAAAGCACATGCTTCCAGCATACAGTGGCACAGAATATACATCCCATTCCAAAAGGGAAGACGAGGAAATACTGAACCAAAGAAAGACCCAAAACCAACTGGGCAAACTCCAAACTCTGCATCTCCATGTCAAATGTCAAGCATTCTTCAGATCTCCAATGCCTTTCAGCTATGTTGACTGCAACACACTTCTCTCTCTTAGGCTGGTTTCATACCCTGTTAGCAGCTTGCCTTCCCAGGTAACCCTGGCAACCCAACATCTCGGGGTCTCCAAGGCAATCCAGGCTTCACTGTCGTAACTTCATTCAATGGCCTCACTAGTCCTCCATGCAGGAACACCCCTGACACATACCTGGCCTCAGCTGCTTTTCTTAGTCACGGAGGAAAATTCCGTTACCCCTTCCTTGTATCCTTGACTCTAAAGTCAGAGCCACATGGCTGAAGCTGCCAAGTACTGCTGCTTGCTGGGGCTGGGACTTGGACCCCTCATTCAATTACCTTTGTACTAGCAGTACTTGGCAGCTTCAGCTGCCATGACCAAGGCAACTCTTACAAGAGAAAGTATTTCACTGAGGCTTGCTTATAGTTTCAGAGGTTTGGTTCATTATCATCATGGTAGGGAGCATGGCTGAAAGCAGGCAGGTACTGGGGCAGTGGCCGAGAGCTATATTTTGATCCATAGGCAGAGAGAGACTCTGGGTTTGGCATGGGCTTTTGAAACCTCAAGGTCCACCCCCAGTGACACACTTCCTCCAACAAGGTCACACCTGTTAATCCTTCTAATCCTTTCAAATAGTGCCATTCCCTGGTAACCAAATATATGAGCCTACGGGGGCCATTCTTACTCAGACAACAAATATAGGAATTTAGAAAGCTTTTTTTTTCTGAACTGAGTTGTTTGTATTGGTATCAAATGGTCACATACCACTTGACACCTGTCTGTAGCACTCACTGTGCAGGGGTAAGGCATGGGTTTCAGACTCTGGCACACACACAAAAAGGCCCATACAAATTAGGCTTTCTGGTTAATTTATGGCTGTTTTTATCCTCTCCTTTAAAAGCCTCTGGTGTGTGGTGTATTGTTGGAAAGACAGCAGTAGGGTATTAGGGATGCTAGGGAGCTGATAGAGTGCCTGTCTGACAGCACACAAAGCTCTGGACCACATAAACCCATAAACCTAGCGTGGTAGAATCTTCCTGTATTCTCAGCACTTGGAGATCCAGGCGGGATGATCAAAATTCAAGGCCATCCTGGACTGCATAGGGAGTTTGAGGCCAGCCCATGCCCCAGTAGACCCCATCTCAAAAAGAACCAAAACAACAACAACAAATTAAGATCCTCCATGGTTCTAACCAATTTCCTTTGAGATTTTAAATACAACCTTTTGAATTTTTAAAAACAAGTGAGGGCCTTTAAAAACAATGACTGGGCCTCGAACCCAGGGCCTGTACATGTTTTGCAAATATCTACCACTGAACTGTCTCCCAACTTTCTGGTTATTTTAATATTATTTTTAATTTTTTTTAACATTTTAAAATTTTATACATTTTGTGTGTTTCTGGTCTCCATCATGCCTGGGTGTGTATGTGGAGGTCAGAGGATGACCTTTGGGAATCAGTTCTCTCCTTCCACAATGTGACCCCCAAACTTGGGTTGTCGGGCTTGGTGACCGACACCATTACTTGCTGAGCCATCTTGCTGGCCCCCATACTGTTTTCCTTCTCTTTCAAGGCCCCCACCTTAGCAGTACCATATGTTTTCTGATGGAGCCACTGTTTAGTCATCTCGGATATTGCTTTTAGAATCAGGTTTCCCAGTTCCAAAGACTGAAAATGTTATTTTCAGTAAATATCCACAGCACATTCAGCCACATCGCTCAACACATAATTTTGTCTCATTGGTGACATCAGCTGCCTATTTGGGTGTTTTTTGGTGGCTGGCTCACTGTGAACGCTTCAGATGAAACTTTCCCTCCTCCGAGAAGGCCCTTCGCAGCCGGACTGTGCAGCCAGTTCCCTCTCACCCCTACCTTCAGCTCGGGCCTTCTTGTTCCAGGGTGGTGTTCCTATTGTCTTCTCTCACACTTCCGTCTGAAATCAACTGTTTATTCGCGTGCTCATTTTCTGTCTTCCCTGTCTGGGTTCTGTGTGAGCAGGGACCTTCTCTGTCATTTCTGTGTCACCAATGCTTAGAGCACAGAGCAGGCTCTTTGTTCTTTGAGACAGGGACTCACGAGTCTAGGCTGACCTCAGTCTTGCTTTGTACCCACAGATGGTCTTGAATTTCTTAGTCCTTCCTCCTCTTCCTAAGGGCTGGGATCACAGTTGAGGGGCATCACACCCAGCTTAACACAACCGACTCTCAAAAACAAAGGTTTGTCATAAGGAAATCCTCCCCAAGAAAAATTCATCTGGAAAGTACTGTATTATTATTATTATTACTATTACTACTATTATTATTATTACTATTACTATTATTATTATTTTCTGTGTTTCTCCTAGAAGTAACAAGCTAGTGTCGAATGCAGTTAAGGTGATGTGACATCAGATGAAGAAGGTCATCCTTGGTCACAAACAAGTGCAAAGCCAGCTTGGGCCACAGGAGGTCCTGTTCCAGAAAAAGAAAGAAAAGGAAGTGATTTCTTTACAAAACAAAAATATTTTATAGAAAATACAAATGCTGACTTTTATGTACTTAAAACACATCAGCCTTTCCCCCTTCACAGTGTTGGGGTCGGTCTCAGGGCCTCATGCATCCCAGATTTCTCCTTCTATTCATTCTCTCTGCCTGCCAGCCCCGCCTGTCCTTTCTCCTGCCTCACCATTGGCCGTTCAGCTCTTTATTAGACCATCAGGTGTTTTAGACAGGCAAATTAGCACAGCGTCACAGAGTTAAACAAATGCAACATAAAAGAATGCAACACATCTCTGCACCAAATGTTCCACAGCATAAATAAATGTAACACATCTTAAAATAACAGAAACCCTGTCTTGAAAAACAAAAACAATAATTTTTTTAAAAAATATGTGTTCATATATCCAGACTCATTGTGTAGATCACCCTGAACTTCTGATCCTCCTGCCTCTACCTCCCGAGGGCTGGGATTACAGATGTGTGCCACCTTGCCAGGTTTATCCTGTGCAGGGGCCTGTTGCATGCTGGGTAAGTGCTCAAGCCATGGACCCAAGTCCCTCTTCTCCCCTTTTGTTGTTGTTTAAGACAGGGTTTCGCTTAGTGTCCCATCCTAACTCAGATGCCCCATGCTGTTGCTCAGGCTAGCCTATAACTCACTGTAAGCCTCCCACGTGTGCCTCCAAGGGCTAGAGCTATAGGCATGCTTTTATGATGCTTGGTTCATGAGACTTTTTCTCCCAGATGTCTTCTTCTACCCCATGCTCTGAATCTTATTCCGTGGAAAAAATACTGAAGCCCACCCTAGAAATTTAAAAAAAACAAAATAAAATCAAATAATAAAATAAAATAAACATGTCCAGGAGATGCCCAGCAGAGGGCGCCCATGAAAGTCAGTGATATTAGTCACTCAAACACACTATTGTCCTTAAAATTGAAAAGAAGACATTTCCCAGTACTTTTCTTTTACTTATTAAAGATGAATAAGAAACCATGTCATATTTTGTCACCAAATAAATAAATTAGGTATGTTTTTGCAGTAGAGAAGAATTTAAATTCTCCTGAGTGCCTGAAAGAGAATGAGTTTTCCAAACAAACAGAAAGGACCCTTTGTTAGAACATGACTCATCTCTCTGCTCATCAAAGGGTCTCATCTTTTCAAATTTTTTATTATTTCCATGTTTCTATTCAAGGTCGATCTATTTGCTATCCTCTTGGAGAAAAATAGAGATCTGTGTTTTCATGGCCTATTCATTTCAGCAGTTTATTGTGTTGTTGGCAGCCCCCACGCACTGCATTCTGGTTCCTCAGATGTGAAGAAACCACCTCTGAAAATAAGAAGTGAGGTGAGACTGTGTGGCCTTTGAGAGGCAAAACACCAGGTCAGTTCCAGCGAAACTCAGCCGGGATATCTGTGAGACAGCCATATTTTTTAAAAATAGATACAGCATGTTCCAGGGTAAAGGAGAAAAGCTTGGCTCTTGGCTCACATGGAATGGAGGACATGACATGAACTAACATGCGAGGAACAGATCTTAGTTCCAGCTCTGCTGGCTGCTGTCAGTTTGGGTCAATAGCCCCAGGCTTATCTGTCCCTTGCCGGGCAGGACACAGTCATCGCAACCATGAGCTCGGCAGCAGCAGATGCTTGCACTGGCCCTGCAAAAGAAGGGGCCTTCCAACTGTCGGGCAAGGACGGAGGGCTCTCTCCCTACTACTGAGCTACTTACTCCTGAGAGATGAAGAGAGATGGGGATCATCAGCTTGTGCCCACTGGTGGCCTCACTAGGCTCCAGGGGACACTTCTAATCCAATAGTCACACTGATGGCCCTAGGTGGACAAAACAGAACCAAAATTCATGAGCTTCAAAAAGTAACTGGTAGGGTAGGGCAGGGGGAGGGTTGGTGGGATGGGAGGGGGAAAACACTAGTGGGGGAGGGGGAGAGTAATCAGAATGTATTATAAACATATGAAATTGCCAAACAAAATCATAAAAATTATTCTTAAAGTTATATTTATCTTTGCCTCATACTCACACCGTTAAAAAAGCAGCTTATGATGAAACAAACAAACAAACAAAATCCCACAGGGACTTGCCTAGCATACACATGCTCCAAAAATACTGCAGTGAAATAGATGGTGGACATGCCAGCCAGAAAAATTAGTGTTTGTAGTTCAACTTGCGGTTGGCCTCTGACAGCCAAATCAAAAGACAAAAATCAACGGTGATTAAGTCTTCAATTTAAATTTTGTTTGTTTGAGAGAGAGAGAGAGTCCTGCTTTGTAGCTCAGACTTGGCAAGAACTCATGATCCTCCTGCCTCAGACTCCCAAGCAGCTAGAATTGTGGACATGTGTTCCCACACCTCACACTAGCCTTCATTTCAGGGAAAAACATCTTCCAGCTTCTCTGGAATAATGGTGGTCATGGTTATCATATGCATGCACTTTGGGGAGCATGTTCATGTGTGTATATGTGTGTGTGTGTGTGTGTGTGTGTGTGCGCGTGTGTACAGGCCAAAGGTTGATATCACGTGTCTTCCTCTCTCACTTTCCATCATACTTTTTGATACAAGGTCTTCCACGGAATTCAGTGCTCACCAACAGGCTAGCCTGGCTGGCAAGCTCCCTTCCAGGGATGCACCTGTCTCTGTTTCCCAGCAATGGGGTTACAAACACATGCTGCCTTGTCTGACTGTTTCTACAGGTGCTAGGTACCTGAACTCAGGGCCTCATGCTTGCACAGTAAGTACCTTGCTAAAGGAGCCATTTCTCTTCCCCAGTGATGGTGTTTCTATGTGACACTCACTTAGAAACAAAAACCCAGACCAACCAACCAAGAAACAAACAACACAAACCTTCCTACATTGACTCAACGAAGCATCTATTCAGTTATCTTAAAGCATAAACAATAGGAGGTGTCCCATAACTGTTTGTTTAATGAGCTTCCCTGAGAACTGAGGGTGTGGTTTAGACTTCTGTGTATCCATATATTAAATCAATGAACATAACAGCACTTATCTTACTGCCTGCTTGAGAGACTATTAAAGACAAAGGCAGAGAAGGGCATTGCGACGAACTCCGTTCAGAAAGTGCTACACACCATTCGATGTATCTCTAGGTATAGTAGTTATGAAGTAATTTATTTTCTGCTCTGTTATTGTAGTGTTGGTGAGGTGAACAAGGAGACATCAAAGGCACATGGAAAATTATTAAAGCTTATGTAAGAAATTAGTGACAGGCCAGCAAGATGGCTCAGCAGGGAAAGGCACTTGTCATCAAGCCTGATAACGAGCTCAATCTCCAGAATCAGTGTCGTGGAAAGAGAGGATCGACTCCTGCAGGTTGTCCTCTGACTTCCACACACGTGCTGTGACACATACATGAGTGCACACTCACACACACATACACACAAATACACACACACACACACACACACACACACACACACACACACACACACACACAAACTAGTAAGAAATTGGCAACCAGCTTCTTCTGGATACCCTGAAGGAGAGCCCTGGGAATTACCCTCACCTGACATGCACTTTGCTCTCTTCTAAAATATTTTAATAAGTTGCTGCATATTATTTAACATTTTTTAAAATGAGAAAGTAAGGCTAAGTTATTCATAGGTAATACTCTATATAGGATCAGCAAAATGACTCAAAATACTCACTTTTATTTTCCTTTAATTATGTCATAGTGCCCTTTCAAAAGATAACCCTTGCACAAGGCTGACAAGGCCAAGAGCGGACTTGCCAGGCACAGGTGAAACCCACACATTCAAGAGCAAATATGTGGGACAACAACAAGATGCCAGAGAGCTGTCCTTAGACAGTTTGGTGCAAAAAGCTTGAGGAAGCCAGGCTAGGGGCTATCGCAATGGCTCAGAATTCAGGAACACTGGTCCTCTTCCAGAGGACCCAGGTTTGAGTCCCAGCACCCATACATGGTACTATGAGCAACCATGTGGGTTCTGGGAACCAAATGGGGTCCCCTGGAAGAGCAGCCATGCTCTCAACAAGTGAGTCACCTCTCCATGCGCCCCACCCCCAGCCAGTATTTCCTAAACGTCACTCTGCATATGTGAGTTGTTCCAGGATCTTTGTAGGATGCAGATTCCTGTTCAGAAGGTCAAGGTAGAGATAGCGAGTCAAGCCTGATGCTGAGGATCAGCAGAGAAAACACTGAGCATCGGGGCTGATAGCGCATCTTTATCCTCTTTGATTCTCATCTTCACGCGTGTATACAACTGACGTGCAGGAGAAAGGGGCAAATAATAGGAAACAATTTTCAAAGAAATTACCAGTTGCTTGTTAACATTTTTGATGCGGAAAGAGGAATAAATTGTACT
>CABHPQ010159268.1:18514-33268 GCA_902168405.1 Peromyscus aztecus
TGTGTGTGTGTGTGTGTGTGTGTGTGTGTGTGTGTGTGTGTTCCAAGACAGGGTTCCTCTGTGTAGTTTTGGTGCCTGTCCTGGATCTCGCTCTGTAGACAAGGCTGACTTTGAACTCACAGAGATCTACCTGGCTCTGCCTTCCAAGTGCTGGGATTAAAGGCGTGTGCCACCACCACCTGGCTGTAATTTTCTTTTAAAGTAGAAAAACAAATGTACAACTCAGAATGGATTTGAAGCAAATTGTACCATAGCAGATTTTCTCTGGATGTCCAAACAAAGTTTAAAACACAAATGACAATAAAATGAAGCGTTTTTGGTGTGAGACCAGCACAATAACAAAGTGCAGTGTGGCTCACTGATAGAGGGCTTCGCTCACACACATGAAGCCCTGAGTTCGCAGGACCCCCGCACCCCACGGACCAGGTGTGGTAGTGTACATCTGCTATCCCAGTGCTGGGGGAGTGGAGACAGGAGGGTCAGAAGCTCGGGGTTACACTCAGCTGCACAACGAGTTTGGCAGCAGCCTTGCCTATGTGAGATCCTGTCTCAGAAACAAACAGGCTAGTAGGATATTTTTAGTTTCTGTTTTTATCCATCTGAGCCAAGATAATGGACATAGATATTGTACTAGAACTATAGTTATTATTTCTGCGAAGTGCCATCAAAACTGAACAACACTTTTATTATTTAGGAGGTCCTGCAACATAAGTGAGCTAGTTTGCCCCTGTGAAATAGAACAACATCTACTTGCTTTCATTATCTGTCCTAAAAAAGTACCAGGCACAAGATTGAGCCACTAGACCCTACACATTCAATGTCTTCCTTCCAGATCACCCACAACCCTTCTCCATTTGGCTATGGACCAGCAAGTCTGACCCAAGCAGATGGCATGAAGGTCTCTCCTGACTCTAGTTCCCCGGGTGGGAGGCAGAGGCAGAAGGATGAGACGAAGAGAAAACACCCCTGTGGTTCCTCCAATGCCAGCCCATCAAGGGACACTGCTGATGTCAGGATGAGGAGCTGTTCTTTCCCTGCTTGCTAGGCCTGTATGGGAGTTCCCTGTGACGACTAAACCAAGCACTACACTGTGTGTGTGTGTGTGTGTGTGTGTGTGATAACAATGACCCATCTTTAAACAGTTTATGCTTGGTATCCGTAGAGGGTTCCTGGAGTTTTAGCTTTCAAATTGGTCTGCACTGAGCCCGCACACTTTCCAGGCACTGTGGGGCTTCCCTACTCTGGCCCTCTTCCCGTGGAGGTGGCCACTCCTGAGTTCCTGTCCAGCAAGTTGTCGTCCTTTGTACCGTCTTATTCCTCCCACTTGGTGGGGCAGTGAGGAACTTCCTGCGACTTCATTTCTTTAGTGTGTCTGAGAGGAATAGCTGATTTAAATAACTTAAAATGTATTATTATTGTTTATATGTGTGCATGTTTGGGGAGTGTGTGTGTGTGTGTGTAGGTCAGAGGACAACACTGTGAAGTTGGTTCTCTCCTTCAACCTTTATGTGGGTTCCAGGGATTGAGCTCAGGTCAGCAGGCTACTGTGGCAAGGGCCTTTGCTTACCAAAGCATCCTGGGGCCTGAACTAGTTGATTTTAAATCTTGTTCCTCTTCTTCACCCCACAGTAGAAAGTGACCACTCCCACATTCACTCCAGACCAGACACTGGAAGAAGGACTGCTGTGATGGTTTTGTTCTGTTTGTCAACTGGACACAAGCTGGAGTCCTCTGGGAGGAAGGAAACTCAGTTGAGACAGCGCCTCCATCAGACTGGCCTGCAGGCAAGTCTGTGATACAGTTTGTGATTAATGATGAATATGGGAGGACCCAGCCCACTGCAGGCAGTATCATCCTGAGCAGGCGGCCCTGGAGGACCCAGCCCACTGTGGGCAGTGCCATCCAGGCAGGTGGCCCTGGGATGGACAAGGAAGTGCACTGAGCAAGCCAGAGGGAACAAACCAGTGCTCAGCTTTCCTCCAGCTCCTGCCCTGATTTCCCTCAGTGACAGGCTGTGAGCTGCAAAATGATGGTTAATATTGTCAACTGGACAGAATCTGGATCACCTCAGTGACAAACTCCGGGCTCTGTCTGGGTGTCTTTTTGATTAGGTTAACTGAGTAGGAAGACTAATCTTGTGTGCAGGCAGCACCATCCCCTGGTCCGGAGTCCCCAGCTGAATACAAACGAGAAGGTGAGCTGAGCACCACGTTCATCCCTCTCTGCTTCCTGACTGCAGAGAGATGTGAGCAGCTGCCTCGCGCTTCTGCTGCCATGACTCCCCCAGGCTGGGCTGAACCCTCAGACTGTGAGCCGAGATAAATCATCCTTCCTTAAGCTGATTTTGCCAGAAGAAAAGCAAGCCAAGGTTTAAGAATGACAAGAATAGAGCTTGTCATTGAGAGAACACAGAAAGAGGGTTCCTGGGAGGGAGGGAAGTGGAGTAAAAGCAGGAGATGGGGTTTACCATCAGGCAGCATGCCCTACTTCGAGACTGCCCTTGGGTTTGGTCCCATCACCCACATGGTTCTATGATTCTGCCCCAAGATTCATTTCTAGGGTTGAGACCATAGACAGGTCAGTTATAGTCAAGCTTGAATTATTTGTTCCAGTTCTGCTGAGTGGGAGTCGAATAACAAAATAATGTAATGAACAATGTTCTATCTGCCCTCATGGTCAACATTTGTTCTTTTCACTGGGGCCGTAATAAATTTGTGTCCCAAACAGCACATGAAGTTCTATGTCACCAAATTAAAGTGACCTCTAAGTCCTAATGACATGGTTGCTTTTATTTTTTTTTCCAGTTCTGAAATTGGCATGACCTAATAGAGAGAGATTGCTGTAAACCAGAGGGAACAGGGTCACCGTTGATGGAGTAATGTGCCCTGTGTCTTCCTTGGCTTCATTGCCGTGTTTGGTACAGCAGAAATGCAGTGAAGGTGTGGGATGCCTCCGTTTCAAGCATAGGATGGAGGGATGTGGGCAGGTGAAACACCAGTGTCACAGTGTGGTTCACCTTTCACTTAAAATCGTAGGTACACTTCAGTGACGTCCACAGCCACTAGACTTGCACACTTACACCGGGCGTGATATTACACTCCCAGGCCCAACACGCTGAAGGAAGAAGCAGGAG
Organism: Peromyscus aztecus; assembly: GCA_902168405.1. Lineage (NCBI taxonomy): Eukaryota > Metazoa > Chordata > Mammalia > Rodentia > Cricetidae > Peromyscus > Peromyscus aztecus. Next base: position 21,648 of record CABHPQ010159268.1, read on the forward strand.
GACCACGGGTCCAGGGTCCCTCCCTCCTGCGGACGGAGTTCAAGCACAGCCAGACCCATGGCAAAAACAAAACCAGATGAACAGAGAGACACGGCAGCTACTCTGAATCATTTTCTATTTATAAACTGTTTTCTATGTTACCTCAAATTCTAAGTGTAAAATATTCTATTTTTTGGAAAAATACTTCATAAAATCCAGAGGGAAACACTAATGATAAGAAACAGGATAATATTTCCTCTAATAATCTCTAATCCTTTGTGTTTTATGAGTCAGGAAATTGATAAGTTAATTAGTTAATTCAAGATCTCATATGTTTTGATCTTGATTCTTCAGAGAAAATAGAATATATGCATTTTCCTGTATATGTATTTTAAGATATATATTTGTTTTAAATTTGTTATTTTTATCCATCCTGTGTTTAAGTGTCTGTGTAAGCATATGTCACTTGTGTTTGGGTTCCCAGAGAGGCCGGAAGAGGGCATCGGATCACTTGGTATTGGAGCTGGTGGTGGTTGTAACCCACCTGGTGTGGGTACTGGGATGTGAGCTCAGGTACTCTGGAACAGCAGCAAGTGCTATGACCCTGAAACGCTTCTCCAGCCCCAAAGCTGGTGATGTTTATTATATTATATTATATTATGTTATGTTATGTTATGTTATGTTATGTTATGTTATGTTATGTTATGTTATAATGTATGTGGGGCTGGTGATGTAATGAGCTTGCTGACGGGTTTGATAGCCTGATGTTGATCCCTAAAATTCAAGCAGGTACCATCTCCTACATGTTCTCTGATCTCTATTGGTGCACAGTGACAGGCATACACACACACACACACACACACACACACACACACTTCACATAAATGAAAATTTAAAATTTACAGAAGAATATATGCACTCTAGTATAGTATGTTAAGTAACAAAATACAATAAAGAGAACTAAAAATGCGGTGGGAACAGGTTTGCACATGCCATAGCTGAAGTTGGCCCAGCACTGTTACCCAGACTGCCATCAAACTTGCAGCAATCCTCCTGCCTCTGCCTCCCAAGTTCTAGGGTTACAGGTGTTTTCCACCATGACTGATTAATAAAAAGATATCATGAAGAAATGGCTCATACTGTGATGGATCTGAGAAGCTCCACGGCCTGCAACTGATGGTCCAGAGTCCCAGGAGCACTGATGGCCTCCTGCATCTGAGCCTGTGGGTAGAACACCAAGGTCACAGCTCAAAGACACTCAAATCAAGAGAGTGAATTCTCTCTTTGCATTTTGTTCTGGTCAGGACTTTAAGAGATGAAACGAGGCCCCCACGTCTAGGGAAGGCAATCTGGTTTGTTCTGTCTGCAGAATCAAATGTTAATCTTGTCCAAAAATTCCTCATAGATACATCCACGATAACATTTGACCAAACACCTGGGCATGTGACTTAGTATTTATGTTACAGTGAAGAGATACCATGACTACAACAACTCCTATAAAGGAAAACATTAAATTGGGGCCAGTTTACAGGTTCAGAGGTTTAGTCCATTATCATCATGGTAGGAATCTTGGCAGTGCATAGTCAGACATGGTGCTGGAGAGGAATCCAAGAGTTCTACATCTGGATTGACAGGCAGCAGAAAGAGAAAGAGACACCAGGCCTAGCTTGAACATTTGAAACCTCAATGTCCACCCCCACTGACATGCTTCCTCCAAAAAGACCATACCTCCTAATAGTGCCACTCCCTGGCATTTAAGTTTATGAGCATTTAAATCTATGAGCTAATGGGGGCCATTCCTATTCAAACCACCACAGCATGCCATGGCCCAGCCAGCTTAGTATGGGTGATGATAATATTTACTATTACTTTTACAGGATCTACAAACATTTAAAGGAGATATCTCTGAGTATATTTGTGAGGGAGTTTCTAAATTGAGTTAATTGACATAGGAAGATCCACTGTCTTAGTTTGATTTCTGTTGCTGTGATAAAGACATCAGGATCGAAGTAACTTGGGGAGGAAAGGGTTTTTTGACTTATACTTCCTGATGACAGTCTGTCACTGAGGGAGGCCAAGGCAGGAACTCAAGCAGGACAGGAATCTGGAAGTAGAAACTGAAGCAGAGACCATGGAGGAACACAGCTTATTGGCTTGTTCCCATGGCCTGCTCAGCTTGCTTTTTTATACCACCCAAGACCACCTGCCCAGGGGTGGTGGCACCTTCCACAGTACGTGAATCATTAATCAAGAAAGTGCCCCCACAGACTTGCTTATGGGCCAATTTTATGGGGACATTTTCTCAATTGAGGTCCTTTCTTCCTATGTGATCCTAGTTTGGGTCAAATGACCAAACAAACAAACAAACAAACATACCTAAACAGAGCATCCATCCTGAACGTGGTCAGTACCATTCCATGGGCGGGGGCACTAGACTAAATGAAAAGAAGCATTTAATTCTCTGTCCTAATTGTTGATGATGCAATGTGAGCATCTCCTTAAGCTCTCGCCTGCGTGGCTTCCTGGCCTTGGTGGATTGGACCCTTATACTGTGCACCAGAAGCAAGCCCTCCCTTCGGTTGCTTTTTATCAGTTATTTTATTGGAGTAATGATAAAAGTTACTAATACGATATATAAAATGAATATAACAGCTAGAAAGTGGCTTAGAGGAGTGCAGGTGAGTTAACGCTGAAGTCCTCAAAACACCCATCACTGCCTCACAGATGGGTTTTCTGCTACAAATCTCTGAATGAGGAGCTGCGCTGAGTGTTCTGAGTGGTGGAGGAGACCTTAACCATTGAGCCATTTCCCCAGACCCCTGTAATCTCTGCACAGCCTGAGGCAGGGGGATGCAGGGTTTGAGGCCAACTTGGGTTCCATAGTAAGACCCTATCTTCAGCCCCCTCCCCCTCCCCACCAAAAGAATAAATGTTTACATTTGAAGTTTTACATTGCTTGGCAAGAGAATTTTCAGTGTTAGCTTTTTATATTTTGTTATATACATTTACATTTACTCTGTAACTCATTAATATTTATGCATCATGCATTCATATGTGTAATAATATAGAAACTTCTAATAACTTGCATACAAGGTTTATGAATCTTAAGGGTAAGCCTACGGAATGTTTCTAACACCCCAGATGGCTCGTCCCAAACATCTCACCTAGAACAACTGGTGTGATACCTGGTTTGTCTACTCTAAATATTGTACAAGTCATGTATTATGTAGTTCCAGTGTCTGGTTTCTTTACCACTTGGTACATACCAGGAGTTTGTTCTTTTACTTCCATGGGGGATTCTATTGTGTACTCCTCTATAATTTATCTATCCTTGATCCTCCGCACCTCCTCCTCCAGTTACGTGGTGCTGGGGATCTGCCATAGTGCTTCTGGTGTGCTGGGCAAGCACTCTGCCGACGGAGCTCCAGCTCCAGCCTGTTTGCCACTGTTTCTGACGCATGTTTCCTTTCTGTTCTGGAAAGGTCGGTGTTCAATCTTTGCCTCAGTGTCTGCGGAGAGGCTTGATGTTTTTACCTAGCAGATCAGAAGCCCTTCTGGTCTTCACAAGTCTCTCGACTTTCATCTATTGTTTAAGTCCTACAGGGCCGTGTGTTACTTTTAGATAAAAACAAACACGTCTTAGGAGCATTCTTGTACTTCTATTTGAGTGGGCATAAGTACTTGTAGTAGTAGGTCCTTGTGCAAAGGGACATATTCCAAAACCCAACATGGCTGCCTGAAAGCCCACATACATGATTTTTCGTATAATACGTATTTATAGTAGAGTTTAGTTCGTGAGTTGGGCATAGCAGGGGCCTGACAATGGCAAAGTAGAATAATTGTGTGTATAGTTTTCTGTGGACACACGCAAGAGGCCAGTGGTCAACATCAGGAGTGGTCAACATCAGGTGTTTCTCTATCACTCTCCACCTTATTCTTACATATTTATGTTTGAATATTTTTATTCTCGTGAATGTGCGTGTTTGTGTGAAAGTATACCATGTATGTTCAGGGGCCCTCAAGGCTAGAAAAGGGCTTCAGATCCCTGGAGCTATAGTGCGGCTGGTTGTGAGTCACTTAGCTTCTCTCTAGGAGCAGGAGAGGCACCTGCACGTATGCATACTCGTGCACACATATACTCATGTGCACACACATGCAAAAGAAAAAAAAAGAACGAGTGCCTCATGCAATTCATCATGTAGAGTTTAATTCTAAGGTATTTTCATTATTGACCTTGAAATACGGTCCTAATTATGAAAGGATGAACTAACTTCGGCCGTGTGGTGGTACCATTTATCCTTGGCTCCTGGCAGGTCTGTAGAGATGGAATTATTCATTGTATCCACACTCCGTCTCAGGCTCCTCACTTAGAAAAGAGCATAACATCACACAGAACAGCTAAGAGATCTGAAAGGTCACGGTGGCTCTGCTAAATCCACTCTGTCTGCCTCCACAGTCTGTGCTTTTCAGGTCAGAATGCCTCCCAGGACCTCAAAGCCAAGATGGTTTCTTAAACTCTGCACCCATGCCCTTTGAACCAGACACTGGCATCGTCATGGTCACTGTCCCTGGGGAAGTAAGCACTGTATTGGTAGCAGCCTCATGTCCGCACAGAACACCGTGGCAAAGATCCTTCACACGCATTTTGTGTGGGCCTCTCTGATATCAGAACCTCTCAGATCTCCGACGGTATTTCCAAACTGGTCCTGAGTTCTGTGTCCATGAGCAAACTGCAATAGAAGTGGGTTGGTTTAATAAGATGAGGTGCACCTGCAGTGGAGGAAGCAGTGGAGAGCAAAGCAAGAATTAGCAGCTCAGACCTCCCCATCATACGAAAACGATGATGACTTTATGTCATCAATGCCACTGGTGTGGCTGTGCACAGTGCAGGCTTTTTGGCTCATTTACGTGTTATGACTTTTCTGGGACTGCCCTATCCATTACACAGAGTTCTATATTCAAGTTTATACCTTCCAAGGCTTGTTAGTGCCTTAAATCTCCATCAAAAGTGTAATTGTGTAGTGTGTGTAGGTGTGTACCATATTCATTCCAGATGCCTATAGAGGCCAGAAGAGGGCGTGGGAATTTTCTGGAGCAGAAATCGACAGTTTTGAGCTGCCTGATGTAGACGCCAGGAACCTAACCTAGGTACTCTGTAAGTGCTCTTCACCACTGAGCCTGTGAGTGAGCGTTTTAATATTATAGTGAACCACAGATTACTTCACAAACTCTGGGGTGTCTCTGCGTCAGTGGGGGTTTCCAGCCTCGGCCAACTGCACTCTCATAATGCTAATCTCCCAGCCTTTGTATGACCCTCCCACACTGTTCTCTTGCCTCACTCTGTACCACACTAGACGCAGGTGGAGAAGCTGAGCTCAAAAAGCTGAAATGGCCTTTCCAAGGACTCAGGGCTCAGAAGTCGCAGTGCTGTGCCTGGAATTCATTGTGGGAAACAGAGCCATAAGGGCCAGTTTTTGTTTACACAGCACTGTACTGATACAGCTACCAGCATAGGCCAAGATGGCTAGTGATGGACACGAGGATGAGAGCGAGGGTATGAGCCAAAAAAAAAAAAGCTGTTCAGGACGTCTGGGAATCCAAGAGTAAACACTGATATAATCTACTACATAACTACTTTGGCAGAATGCCACCTTTATGTGATAAACCTGGCATTCAGTTCACAGCCTTTTCTCTCCCTTCACCTTTGGCAGCCGTCTGTGTCGGTCTGTAGACTCACGTGCGACTTGTGTGCCAGCCTTCGGACGTGTGCCTCTGCCTACTGGTGTGCAGGCTGTGTGCCAGCATGCGCCTAGGTGCCTGCCGTGGTCCGCTGCCTAGCAGTCCATCCAGGCGAGTCACACTGGTGCTGCTGCCTGAAACCGGTTCTCATAGCACCAGCCAAGGCCGCTGTGATGTCAAAATTCTCCTCACCGTGGAGCCCGAAGGAAGTTTGGCTCAAGAACTCTGCATCACTGAGAAAAGCAGCAAAACTATCCCTCAGGGTTCTCTTTTCTCATCCTGAGTGCTATAGTCAGGATTTCTGGTGGATGGCTGTGGGAACACAGAGCCTGTAAAAATCAACTACGGACGGGTTATTTCCTTTCAGTTGGCATTGCTGCTTTTACTTCTGTTTTGTGGGGTTTTTTTTGTGTGTTTTTTTTCAAGACAAGGTTTCTCTGTGTAGCTTTGAAGCCTGTCCTAGAACTTGCTGTGTAGACCAGGCTGGCCTTGAACTCACAGAGATCCACCTGCCTCTGCCTCCCAAGTGTTGGGATTAAAGGCATGTGCCACCACTGCCCAGCCTTTTTTTTATATTAAGAAATTTTCTATTAGTTTTACATATCAACCATGGATTCCCCTGTCCTCCCTCCTTCCCCCCAACCCAGCCCCCATTCCCACCTCCTCCAAGGCAAGGTCTCCCCTGGGGAGTCAGCAGAGCCTGGTACATTCAGTTGAGGCAGGTCCAAGCCCCTTCTCCCTGCACCAAGGCTGAGCAAAGTGTCTCAGCATAGGCACTAGGTTCCAAAAAGCCAGCTCATACACTAGGGACAGGTCCCGGTCTCACTGCCTGGAGGCCCCCTAAACAGTTCAAGCTAAACAACTGTCTCACTTATCCAGAGGGCCTAGTCCAGTACCATGGGGGCTCCTCAGCAATTGGTCCACAGTTCATGTGTTTCCCCTAGTTTGGCTAGTTGTCTCTGTACTTTTTCCAATCATGGTCTCGATATCTCTTGCTCATATAATCCCTCTCTCTCGCCGATTGGACTCCTGGAGCTCCGCCTGGGGCTTGGCTGTGGATCTCTGCATCTGCTTCCATCAGTCACTGGATGAGGGTTCTATCATGACAGTTAGGGTGTTCGGCCATTGATCACCAGAGTAGGTCAGCTCAGGCACTCTCTCCACCATTGCCAGTAGTCTATAGTGGAGTCATCTTTGTGGATTTCTGGGGACCTTTCTAGCACTCTGCTTCTTCCTATTCCCATGGGGTCTTCATTTATCATGGTATCTCCCTCTCCATTCTCCCACTCTGCTCCTGATCCAGCTGGGACCTCCCTCTCCCCTGAGCTCTCTTTCCCCTGACCCTTGTCCTCCATTACCCTCCCTCACCCCCAGTTTGCTCATGTAGATCTCATCCATTTCTCTGTCACTGGGCAATCACTGTGTCTTTCCTAGGGTCCTCCCTGGAGTTGTGAGTTGCAGTCTAGTCATCCTTTGCTTTACATCTAGTATCCACTTATGAGTGAGTACATACCATGTTTGTCTTTCTGAGTCTGGGTTACCTCACTCAGGATGATATTTTCTAGATCCATCCATTTGCCTGTAAACCTCATTATGTCATTGTTTTTCTCTGCTGAGCAGTACTCCATTGTGTATATGTGCCACATTTTATTTATCCATTCTTCAGTTGAAGGGCATCTAGGTTGTTTCCCGCTTCTAGCTATTACAAATAATGCTGCTATGAACATAGTTGAACATGTGTCCTTGTGGTATGATTGAGCATTCCTTGGGTATATGCCCAAGAGTGGTATTCCTGGCTCTTGGGGGAGATTGATTCCCAATTTTCTAAGAAAGTGCCATATTGATTTCCAAAGTGGCTGTACAAGTTTGCATTCCCACCAACAGTGTAGGAGTGTTCCCCTTGCTCCACATTCTCTCCAGCATAAGCTGTCTTCAATGTTTTTGATCTTAGGCATTCTAACAGGTGTAAGATAGTATCTCAGAGTCCTTTTGATTTGTATTTCCCTGATGACTAAGGATGCTGAGCAATTCCTTAAATGTCTTTCAGCCATTTGAGCTTCTTCTGTTGAGAATTCTCTGTTTACCTCTATAGCCCATTTTTTAAATTGAACTGTTAGGTATTCTGATGTCTACTTTCTTGAGTTCTTTATATATTCTGGATATCAGCCCTCTGTCAGATAGGGGGGTTGATGAAGATCTTTTCCCATTCTGTAGGCTGTCATTTTGTCTTATTGACCGAGTCTTTTGCCCTACAAAAGCTTCTCAATTTCAAGAGGTCCCATTTGTTTATTAATTGTTGCTCTCAGTGTCTGTACTACTGGTGTTATATTTAAGAAGTGATCTCCAGTACCAATGCATTCAAGACTACTTCCTACTTTCTCTTCTATCAGGTTCAAAGTAACTGGGTTTATGTTGAGGTCTTTGATCCACTTGGACTTAAGTTTTATGCACAGTGACAGATATGGATCTATTTGCAATCTTCTACATGTTGACATCCAGTTATGCCAGCACCATTTGTTGAAGATACTTTCTTTTTTCCATTGTACAGTTTTGGCTTCTTTGTCAAAAATTAGGTGTTCATACATGTGCGGATTAATGTCAGGGTCTTCAATTCGATTCCAATTGGTTCACATGTCAGTCTTTATGCCAGTACCAAGCTGTTTTTATTGCTATAGCTCTATAGTAGAGCTTGAAGTCAGGGATTGTGATGCCTCCAGAGGTTGCTTTATTGTACAGGATTCTTTTGGCTATCCTGGGTTTTTTGCTTTTCCATATGAAGTTGAGTATTGTTCTTTCCAGGTCTATGAAGTATTGTGTTGGGATTTTGATGGGGATTGCATTGAATTTGTAGATTGCTTTTGATAAGACTGTCATTTTTACTATGTTAATCCTACTTATCCATGAGCATGGGAGATCTTTCCTTTTTCTGACATCTTTTTCAATTTCTTTCTTCAGAGACTTAAAGTTCTTGTCATACAGGTCCTTCACTTGCTTAGTTAGAGTTACCCCAAGGTAGTTTATATTATTTGTGGCTATTGTAAAGGTTGATGTTTCTCTGATTTCTTTCTCAGCCTGTTTGTCATTTGTATATAGGAGGGCTACTGATTTTTTTTGAGTTAATCTTGTATCCTACCACATTACTGAAGGTGTTTATCAGCTGTAGGAGTTCCTTGGTTGAATTTTTGGGGTCACTTATGTATACTATCATATCATCTGCAAATAGGGAAAGTTTGACTTTTTCCTTTCCAATTTCTATCACTTGATCTCCTTTTGTTGTTTTATTGCTCTAGCTAGAACTTCAAATACTATATTGAATAAATATGGGGAGAGCGGACAGCCTTGTCTTGTTCCTGATTTTAGTAGCATTGCTTTGAGTTTCTCTCCATTTACTTTGATGTTGACTGTTGGCTTGCTGTAAATTGCCTTTATTATGTTTAGGTATGTTCCCTGTATTCCTGATCTCTCCAAATACTTTTATCATGAAGGGGTGTTAGATTTTGTCAAAGCCTTTTTAAGCATCTAATGAAATGATCATGTGTTTTTTTTTTTCTTTCAGTTTGTTTATATTACATTGTATTACACTGACAGACTTTCGTATGTTGAACCAACCTTGCATCTCTGGGATGAAGCCTACTTGATCATGGTGGATAATTGTTTTGATATGTTCTTGGAGTCTGCCAATATTTTGTTGAGTATTTTTGTATCAATGTTCATAAGGGAGATTGGTTTGTAATTCTCTTTCTTTGTTGTATCTTTGCTTGTCTTGGGAATCAGAGTAACTGTAGCCTCGTAGAAGGAGTTTGTTAACGTTCCTTCTGTTTCTATTGTGTGGGACAATGTAACTCCTCACTCTCACTGTCATCTACGTCAGGGGAAGGTTAAACCACAGCAACAATGCAAGGAGTGGCAGCGGGGACATGGGACAGAGACACAGCTTCACAAGGCTGCTTCCTCCGGTCTTCCCAGATATCCCCACCCAGGTGAAGCCAGGATTCTGGACTTCACAGCAGAAAAGAGTTTTAGGAAGAGCCACTATGAAGCAGAGTTCTAGTTTATTAAAAGATTTTTTTTAAACATAGATTTAAGCACAGGAGTTAACAGAAGAGTACTCAGGGTTAGAAAAAGTGTGTATTAGGAGGGGGTGATTCTCAAGGAGCTTCTGCTTAAGCTTGGTGCCTGTCTTAGTTAGGATTTCTATTGCTGTGAAGAGACACCATGACCATGGCAACTCTTACAAACAAAACATTTAATTGTGGTGGCTTGCTTACAGTTTAGAGGTTCAGTCTGTTATCATCATGGCGTGACATGGTGGTGTGTTGGCAGACATGGGTGCTGGAGAGGTAGCTGCTACATGTTGATATGCAGGCAACAGGAAGTAGACTGAGAGTCTGTCACACTGAGCAAAGCTTGAGCAAAAGAGACCTCAAAGCCCACCCCCACAGTGACGCACTTCCTCCAACAAGGCCACACCTCCTAATAGTACCACTCTGTTTGGGATTATGGGGGCCAATTACATTCAAAATACCACAGTGATTCTCAAGTTATTTCTTAAAGGATTGCTAAGAACCTTTGGTTTTCTTTTCCCTCTTTTTTATTTTTAAATTTTACTTCATTTTTGGTGCATGTGCCTGTAAGTATATGGTGTACATACAGAAGCCCATGAGAGCGGTTGGCTCACTTGGAACAGCTCACAGAGGTCAGAAAAGGCATTAGATCTCTAGAGTTACAGTTGGTCATGAACCACCATGTGGGTGCTGCGAACCTATGCACAGTCCTCTGGAAGAACAGTGAGTGCCCTTTCGGCAGTTCATTTCTCCAGCCCCCTTTCTCTTTTTAAATAAATAAGACTATAATGTGGCAAGCCACCTAGGAACTGTAATAAGATAAAAATATGGGTCAGAAAAGCTGAACATGAGGGTCTTTTACTGTACATGGGGATTCTTGTGAAATTCCTAGAAATCAACAGGCTTACAGCCTTAAGAATGGTTCATTGCTATTTTAATATTCTTTTTTTTTAAGATTTATTTACTTAGGTATACAGTGTTCTGCCTGTATGTATTATGTCTGTACACCAGAAGAGGGCACCAGATCTTGTTACTGATGACTGTGAGCCACCATGTGGTTGCTGGGAATTGAACTCAGGACCTCTGGAAGAGCAGCCTGTGCTGTAAACCTCTGAGCCATTTCTCTAGCCCTATTTTAATATTCTTATTTGAAAATATATATCCATAAAAGCAATATTGTATCCATGTAGGCAACCTGCAGAGCAATTGTTTTAATTATATTTGAATTCTTCACTCTCATCTCCAGAATGGAGAGCCTCTTTGAACACCACCCCTTCACTCTCCCATTCAGTTTCTCTTTTGTTGTGGTTTGAATGGTAAATTCCTGGTAGGCTCACCCATTGGAACACTTGGACCTGAATCAGTGGCGCTGTTCATGGAAGTTGTGCAACCTTTAGAAGGTGCAGGCTTTGTGGGGGCGGGAAGCACATTGCCAGGGGTGGCCTTGGGGAGTTTATAGCCTCACTCCATTTCCAGGGTTGAGATAAAATCTCCCCACTTCATATTCTTGCTGCCATTATGGACAGCTAATCCTTTGTAACCATAAACCAAAATAAACTCTTTCTTAAGCTGCCTTTGGTCATGGAATTTCCTCACCCAACAAAAGAGTAATGAATACAGTTATCTTCTTATCCTGCCTCCATAAGACTTCGGAAGTCTGCTGGCCTGTGTCCCAAAGAGCTGTAGGCACCTCCCCCTTGTATGCTCCCTGTAATTATCCCCGAGACCAGTTAGATTCAGTTCAGTCCTTCCTTCCGTACCACGCTTCTTTCACCGGTACACAGGCTTGGTGTCGCTGATGACAACGAAGAGCAACATTCTTAATGATCCAGTAATTAC
>CABHPQ010159269.1:24092-59882 GCA_902168405.1 Peromyscus aztecus
TGTGTGTGTGTGTGTGTGTGTGTGTGTGGTGTTTGTATTCATGTGCACGCAGTGCCACCCAAGGGTGCTGAAGTTACAGGCATTTGTGATACTCCTATTTGTGGGTACAGGGAAAGATCCCCTGCAAGAGAAGAAAGCACACTCTTAACTGCTGAGCCATCTCTCAGCCCCCAATCTCTCCATTTTCTGCTAATAAATCTTTTCCCTTTGCCTCAGCCTTGAAAATGCCCATAATTTACCTTAGCACATTGCATTCTCAAAGAAATACCGTAACTCCTTGGGGATTCTCTCTTGGATCGGTTCTGAGATTGATCACTATGGACGTAAAAGCGATGAGGGAAACTCTCAACTGTAAATCATATCTACTTCTAGTGCCTGGAATACAGCCAGTGCTCAGTAAAGACAGCTCTTAGTAAGCATCCAGATCCCCACGTTGTTTTAATCCTGTTCTAAAGTGATAAATTTAAACGCCCAGGTCCAAATCCCAGCTCTGTCCCCAGCCCTCCCTGGACTCACGCAGGGACTTTAAGCCCAATGTGTTGGGTTAACGGTATCCAGAGAGTAGAAACTTAATCTGACCACAGTGTTTAGAGATGGGGCCTCCACGGGGAATGATTAGGTTTGGGTGGAGCCCCATCATGCAATCCTCTCTAATTTTTTTTTCTGAGTGCCTGACTACGTGTATGTGTGTGTGTGTGTATGTGTGTGTGTGTATGTGTGTGTGTGTGTGTGTGTGTGTGTGTGTGTGTGTGTGTGTGCTTTTAGACCCCAAACTTGTGAGGTAAATGCTAACATCTTTATGGGGTAACCCCTCTTAGGTATTTCTTTGTGTGTGTGTGTGTGTGTGTGTGTGTGTGTGTGTGTGTGTGTGTACGTGCATGAATGTTCTCGTGTGTGCTGGGGAGGTGCACATGGAGGGAGTGAGTGTGCACATTGTGTCTATGTGCCGTAGAGTCCCAGGGTTCCACAAGACATCAGGCATCATCCTTGACTCTTCTCCATCTTGTATGCTGAGGCAAGGACTTTCACTAAACCCTCCCCATTTTCAGTTAGTCAGGCTGACCAGCTTTCTCTCGGGGTTTGTCTCCTCTTGCCACGCACTGGGATTACACGTAGGTCACCCCACCCTACCTGGCTTTTATGTGATTTACCTGCTTGACTATTTCCCCAGTAACTAACTCTCTGATCGCTCCCCTCATCCCCCCCCCACTACTTTTCTTTTTCTTTTCTTTCTTTCTTTTTTTTTTGGTGCCAATTTTTTTTTTCTTTATTAAGAAATTTTCTACTCACTCCACATGCTATCCACAGACCCCCCCTCCTCAAACCTCCCACCCCCTACTTTTCTTTTTCTTTAAGACAAAAATCTCAGGTATCCCAGCTTGGCTTTGAACTAGATATATAGCCAAGGCTGACCTTGGATTTCTGATTCTCTTGCCTTCACCTCCCTCGAGCTGGGAACACAGACTTTCTTCAGTACTAAGGATAAAACCCAGGGCTCCCTGCATGCTAGGCTAAAGCGCTCTCCCAACTGAGTTACATCCCAGCATTGTATGTGATAATAGTAAAGAAAAAAATTTTTTTATACTCCTCACCTGGACCTTGAGCAAATGACTCTTCTCCTCAGGTTCCACAGACTCTGAAATGAGGGTGTTATACAACTCCTTTACAGGATACCCGTGGAGATGGCTGGTTCCCGGTACCCCTCAACACAAGGCACCAGGAGAAGCCTGCTCTGTAGTAAGGATGCCAATCAAACTCCGCTGTGCTCAAGTTCCCGGTCTCTCTCGGGATTACTACAAGCCCAAGGACACAGTGGAGAGGTGTGTAATGGAGTCAGTTTTTCTGGGGATGAAGGGAGGGTGACTCCCAGTTGACCATTCTTAGCTGTGAGACCTTAGGGAACCAGGTTGGCAGATTTGGTAAATAAAAACACATGGAATACAGTAAAATTAACTTTCAGATAAGCAAAAAATAATTTTCAATTATAGAAACATCCCAAATACTACTTGGGGCATGCCTATGGAAAAGAATATGTGTGTGTTGTGTGTATGTGTATTGTGTGTGTGTGTGTTGTGTATGTGTGTGTGTGTGTGTTCATATGTGTGGGGGGCATGCGTGTGTATGCGTGTACATGTAGAAGCCAGAGGTCTACATCAAGTGTCATTCCTCAGGAGCCATCCATCTTGTTTTTTGAACAATGGTCTCTCATTGCAATCTAGAATCCACTTATTGAGCTAGACGTGCTGGCCAAGGAGTCTCTGGGTCCTCCTACCTCCTCTATTCCAGTGCTGGGATTACCTGCCTGTTGTTTTGTGTGGGTAGAACCTGGCTTCCTCAGATTTGCACGTCAGGGATTTTATTGACGGTGTCACGTCCCAGTCCCAAGGTACTATTTTTTTAAATGTATTTAATAACTAGCTTAAAAATTATATATACACCCCATATAATACTTGAAAATGATTTTAAAAATTATTTGCAATCAAATTTAAATGGTGTCCTGTATTTTAACTGTCCTGTATTTAATTTGAACACTAGGCTGGTTGTTTGACCTTTTTATATTTTCCACCCAAAGACAAAACAAACGAACAAACAAAACGAGAACAAAAATGGGTGGAGAGGGTCAGGGAGAGAGCGAGGTGGGTCAAAGCGCTTGCCACGTCCGCAAGCCTGATAACTGGAGTTCAGATTCCCACCAGGGAGGTAAAAGGACTGGCACGGCATGGCCCTTCTAGTCTGTTTCCCCAGCATTCCGACAGCGAAATAAAAGACACAGGCAGGCAACGCCCAAGAAGCTCACAGGCCCGCCAGCCTAGGATACACACAGCACAGCGGCGAGCTAGAGACCGCCTCAGAAAGAAGAGGAAAAGTGAGGATGACCTTCGAGTGCTACAGAATGTGCGCACGCACGCACACCAACCAACACATAAATAAATAAATATTTCATAAATTATTAAACACGGGGATTCAAGGACTGGGAAGATGGCTCCGTGGTTAAGGGCACCAACTGCTCTTGCAGAGGTCCTGGAGTTTGGCTCCCAGCAAGTACATCGGGTGGCTGGCAACTGCCCACAACTGCCAGTTCTAGGGGGGATCTGACATCCGTGAGCACTTGTGCTCACACATGCACAGACAGAGCTCCCCGTCACACACACATATACCTACTTAAAAAGTTTAAAAAAAAAAAGGTTTTTAAAAATATGAAGGTCTAATATTTCAAGTAATTGAACAATGCCCAAGATGGAGGATATGCTTTTTGTGCACTGAATTTTAGTGCTCCTCAAGCATCAGGGTCCCGGGGGTTTCTTTCTCCACTCTGACCTCAGCTTCCCACCCCCCACCCTCCCCACCCCACCCCACCCCCCCCCCCCCCCCCCACCCCACCCCCCCCACCCCACCCCACTCCACCCCTCACCCCACCCCACCCCCGCACCGTGTCCCTATCGTCGAGGTCTTCAGCTGGGCCACACGTGGCCATTCTCTCCCCCCTCCCCCCTCCCCTCCTTCCCTGTGAGTGCGACCTCCAGGAAGAAGCAAACTGCTGTTGAAAAAAAAGATCCGTGGATCACTGAGTTTTATGCTTCTGCCCAGAAGAAGCATCAGGGCTCAGTACCCAGGAATGGTGGTTAGGCAACAGAGACTGGAACTTGGCAGGTTCAGCAGACATAAAATGCCCTCCAACATGTGGTGACCCCCTTTATAGACTGGCACGAACTTTGCTACTCACAAAGACATACTTCGTTATTTTTACAATGTTGTACTTTCAAGAATTCGTAGCCACCACACAAGACTGAGGTTACAGACTGGGGTTACCAGCAGCCATCGTGGATTAGAGAGAGGTTCCCCACTGAACTATGGATCAGCAACTAATGGATTCTGGGGAAGAAACAGTCACTGCCTTCAGTTGTATACCAAATGGTGAGCCTACCAGGCTCCGGCTGATTGTTCCAAACCTGCAGCCACACAGCCGGCCCTGGTTAAAATCAGTGGGTCACAAAACAAAAAGGCATAAATGTGAGAAAGGAACCTGTTATGGGGTGGAGGGGTGTGGGGAGGTGGGAGAGATGTAAAAAGGCAGGGAGTAAGGGTTAGCAAATGCACTATATACGCATGTGAAATTATCAAAGAAAAATGCAACCACCAACAAAAATAATAGCAATAACAACAACAATAATAATGGAATTGTTGAACACATCCTCTACTTTGCAGGCTTTTTTTTTTTTAAAGACACTGAGACCCGTGGTAGATTCTCACACATACACGCTGATATACCTTCAAACTTGGGAAAAATCCAACCACACTTGAGGTGCCAGGAACACATCTTTCAGAGAAAAACTTTGGACACTCTAGCACACAGACACACATCCATCTGCACAGTTATATGCCAAGAAAATTGAGGAATCTGCCCACTCAGCCTGGCCTCTATCTATAAACGCTGAGATCCCCTCCAAGTATACTCAGGTGTGGACATGCCATCGACAGAAGTACATTCTAAAACTCCCAGTCACCCTCCTGAAAGAAGACCTCTCTCTGGTTGACTCTAACGCCGACTTCAGCCTCATTTGGGGTCCAATGGTACCAACTCCCATCCAGTGATGCATCCTGCCCTCACCCACAACTAAGCACTAATGCATACTTACTTGCTGCAGATGCTCAAAACTTTCTCCTAAGCACCCTTCTCATCCAGCAATCTTCATACGTGTCCTGTGTGGAGCCCCAAATACTCCCTGAACTCCCCACGGCTCCAGACATAGCCTAACTCCCTTAAGGGTCTCTCTCTAAAATATCCCTCTAAGACCCATCAAAGCAAGCGACTAACTGGTTCTTCTGGTTCCCAACCGATCGGTTTAAAGTCTGGGAAGACTCCTCCCATTTCCTCCTGGCTCATTAGAATAATATGCCTCAGGGGCTCCCAGATCCCTCTTTGCAAAGCCTGGCTGTGTGTCCTGAAGAGCCCACCACAACCCCCTCCTCTGAGCCAACTCTAGTTTCCTCCATTTCCTGTCTTCTCTCCTCTTCTCCTGGTGTCTAGAGACATCCAGGCATTTGGTGGCTCTGTGGTTCAGAAACCCCTCAATTCCCAATCTGGATCCCTGCCCACCCTTCACCAGACCCTGTAGTTTGCCCCGTGCCCGACACCAGCAGGCACATTCTAGTAAGTAGGAAAGACACCTCTGCCTGGTCCCATGCCACTGCCCTGTAGCCACTCTGAAGTCATTTATCTCCATAAGCGCCTCAGTCCTAGAACAGGATATTCTGCCTGAACTGGGACTGTGGAGCCGTCTTCTGGGCTTGGGTTGAAATGATCCTGGGTTTCATGCCACAGGTCACTGGGTAGGGGTAAAATGATTTGCCTGGTGCAACTTTCCCTTGGGTACCCACAGGTTTAGCTAATAGATATCCAGATAGCGTATCAATGTGCTGGTGACCAAACTTCTTGATCACACAAACCGGCTCCTATATGTACAAATTATCACCCTTACCTACATATAAGCAAACACACTCAAATACACATAAAACACACCCAAGAGTACAGAATCCGTTGCATACAAATCAGTGAAATGCAGCTCACTAACTATACACAAACCCAGACCACTCAAATTCCACAGCTGAGTTGAGCCCCAACTCCTTCAACCACACCAACACGTTCCCGCCATACCAGATACAAAGAGACCTAAAATCCACACAAACACCCTCTGAGAGGCACAGTATGAACTCACAATCTAGAACCAGCTAGGTGGCTCAGCTATAAAGGCGATTGCTGCCAAGCCTTACAATCTGAGTTCCGTCGAGGGAACTCAGGGTAGGAGATAATCGACTCCTGAAAGTTGTCCAAATACCCACACACACACATGCAAACGCACAAATAAATAAATGTAATAAAAATTTCACACTCACAATGCGACACAGTAGTAGACCCACAGAATGAGACATGGAGTCGGGCTCAACTACAGACACGTCACCCAATGTACAAATACAAGCTTGTACAATCACACTCAGCCACACTGGCACAGTTGGGCGGTTGGGCAAAACTCACAACCGGCAGCTCACACGTACACAAAAGCAAATACGGTTACAAAGTCTAACACAAGCTCACACACACCCTCACAAGGAGAGAATGTGAGTCTACAGTGTTCAAATAACCCAGTTAGCACCAGCTACAACCGCACAGGCGAGACAAACTAAGCCGCCCACGAACTTAAGGTTGTTGGAGGGGAAAACAGATACATTGTAGGGTCCAGACTCTCCAAATTGGAGTTACACGAAATTCCATAAAGTAACAAAAGTTTCTGAGAGCTATGCCACACTTTCCCCTCGCACACCCCCTACCCAGACCACTGTCCTCGACGGAGCTGGGACAAGGTGGGGTCCCAGGCCTCATGCAGACACCCTGGCCTCTCAGTCCTCTCCCGTGTCCTTGCCTCTCATCCCCGCGCTCTGTTCTCCAGCCGCACTCTCCTCCAGGCACCGCAGCCCGCGGTCACCCGGAGTGGAATGCCGCGGGAAGACTTTCAAACCCAAGTCCCCTTGCTCGAGGGCACCACCCACCGGACTACATGTCCCAGAAGCTCGCGCGCCGCCCAGCCCGCGGCTTCTTCTCGATGAAGCGCCCAGAGCCCGAACACAGCGCGCTTGGCCCTGTGGGAAATGTAGTCCTCAGCAAGATAAGGGCGCTGTAAGCGCTCTACGGGCGCTGCCCCTCTGTGGCTCCACTTCTGGTGCTGTTGAACTCTTGCGTCTCCTGGTGGAAAACTTGCCTTCGATTGCAAAATTTCTAAACTGACAGAGGCCCATGGTAGGAAAAGAAAAGATTTTTTTCAGACTACGTAATGGTACACTGGGGGAAAAGTGGTTTGGTTTTGTTTGGGACAGAGTTTCACGATGTAGACCAGGCTGACCTCAACTTCATGATCCTCTTGCCTTAGCTTCCCAAGTGCTGGGATTACTGAAGCGAGTCACCAATCTATTCGGTTTTCACTTCTTTGCTTCTGAACCTACGTTACCATCAGGGCCACAGAATAGGTTTGGGGCATAGTTCCCAGCTGGTAGAAAAACTCCTCAGCTTCTACAAGTGGTTTCTCCTCATGACCGATCACGACTGAGCCTCCCCCGCTGTTGTATAGATTTACAGCGCATGGAGGATATATGTCAGGTAGAGGAAAATGTACGAGTTATTGCTGCAGCTATGGCGTTAATGTCTCTTCATATTCAAACTCAGTGTCGCAGGGTATGGAATTTCTCTCTTGAGGGCGGAGTATAATTTCCTTATCCCAGGAAGCTTGCTGTAGCCAACAGAATGAAGTGGGTAGCGTTAATTCCATGTGTCAACGGGCCGGTTCACCAATTCTGTTGCACTTCTGCCAGAATGAATGAATGATCATGAGCTCAGTGGGTAAAAGGTGACAATCACCAAGTCAGATGACCCGAGATGTGGTGAGGTGAATGAAAATGGCCCTCAAAGCCTCTTCAGGAGAGGTGCTATCGGGAGGTATGGCCTTGTTGGAGGGAGTGCGTCAGCTGGAGGTGGGCTTTGAGGTTTCCTTTACTCTCCACCTCCATGTCCCATGGTGGACTATATTTGAATTATGAAATAAAAACTAAGCCCTTTCTCCCTTAAGTTGCTTTGGTCAGAGTATTTTATCGCAGCAACAGGAAAAGGAAATAAGACGGAAATGCTGTACCTAGGGACTAGGTTAGCTCACACACGGCACCAGACATAAAAGCGTCCCGATTAAGGTAAGTGGTGTCACCTCGCCCATCTTGGGCTTATCCCAGAGGTGTGAACAAGAAGCACTTGTGTACCAATGAAAGTTTTGTTGCTGTTTTGAGACAAGGTCACTCTATGTAGCCCAGACTGGCCTCAAAATCCAGAGATCTACCTTAAAGGTGTGTGCTACCACACCTAGCTAGGAAGATCTATGATTTAAGGTTCTTTTGTTTTTATGTGTCTGTGTGTGCCTGAGTGTATGCATATGCACCACGTGTATAGGTGCCTGTGGAGGCCAGAAGAGGGAGTTGAATCACCTAGAACTGGAGTTAGGTGGTTGTGAGTCATCCCATGCCTTATTGTCATGACCATAGTTAATTGCTACAGGAGATATGAGTGGTTTACGAGGTATGCAATAAGTTCATGAATATTAATATGAAGCTGGCATGTGCCAGGGTGGAGAAGGATAACTCCAGATGTAAAAGTCTCTGCTTGATTGAGGATGCAGTATTGCCCTCTCTGTAGGAAAAGTAACTTTAATGTGACTAACCATTGAGCTATCAGATGTCTGACTGGAGGTAGGTAGAGTACCAATCTTGGCTTCTTTCTTGCCTTCCTGGGGAGGGAACTGGTTTGCTTGCCATTGCTGATAACATTGTAATTGTTTCCCACTTTACAACATTCCCTCCTTGAATTAATACTGGTTTACATTCAACATTCAGCCATTCTTGGAAAACTTGCTTCTTTTGGCCAATGAATGGATTATTTGTGTGCTGTGGTTTGGGATGAGAGTCTTACAGGGCTTGTCTGTTAAGGGTGTGGATCCCCCGCCTGGCTCTTTTGGGAAGTGACAAATCTTTGAGAAGTAGGGCCTAATTGACAGTTCTTAGGTCACTAGGGTATGCCCTTGAAAGGACCTGTGGGATTCTGGTTCCTGAGTTACACTTTTTGCTTCCTGGTTTGTGCCAGCATCTCAAAGTAATGGAACCATTTGATCTTGGGCAGCAATCTGAAGCCAAAAATAAACCTTATTTGTTCACAAGTTAATTGCCTCGGGTAGTTCATTGTAACAGTGAGAAGGTAGGCCTTTCAGTCAGACTCTAAAAGAGAATGGGGCACTAGGAACCAACCGAGCTTGCCCTGGCCACATATCTCTTTGATAGATCCAACTCTGCTCTATATGATCACTTACCTAGTTAGCTACTACCTTCTGCTGTGGGATGGTCTGTATGTCAAATTGCTCTGATTGGTCAATAAATAAAACACTGATTGGCCAGTGGCCAGGCAGGAAGTATAGGCGGGACAAGGAGGAGAATAATTCTGGGAAGTGGAAGGCTGAGGCAGAGACACTGCCAGCCGCCGCCATGACAAGCAGCATGTGAAGATGCCGGAAAGCCACGAGCCACGTGGCAAGGTGTAGACTTATAGAAATGGATTAATATAAGATATAAGAACAGTTAGCAAGAAGCCTACCATGGCTATACAGTCTGTAAGCAATATAAGTCTCTGTGTGTTTACTTGGTTGGGTCTGAGCTGCTGCGGGACTGGCGGGTTAGAGAGATTTGTCCTGACTGTGGGCTAGGCAGGAAAACTCTAGCTACAACTTTCTTTTGATTATGACTGGATATTGGGAACCAATGAGCACATATCAGCTGATGCTAGAGAGATGTCCAATCTCATGCACTAAATATGGTGGTAGGGAGTTAATTATGCTTTCAAATGAGGTGTGTGTGGGTAGGGAGAAAGAATTCCTTAAGAGCATAAGGGTTGCTCATGCAATCTCAATGGACATGCATTTTATTTCTTTTCTCTATTACCTTCTATCAGGGTATTCTTTAGAAAAATCTTGAAAAAGGATGAATCTCTTGCCTTGACCTATGCCGAAGTCCCTTGTTAAGATGACTATTCGAGCTGGGTGGTGGTGGCTCACACCGTTAATCTCAGCACTTGGAGGCAGAGTTAGGTGGATTTCTGTGAGTTCGAGGCCAGCCTGGTCTACAGAGCGAGATCCAGGACAGGCACCAAAACTACACAGAGAAACCCTGTCTCGAAAAACCAAAATCAAATGTATATATATACATATATATATATGTATATATATAGTCATATATATATGACTATTCAAGAATGGCTCTGTGGTAGTTTGAATGTAATTGGCCCCATAAGCTCATAGGGAGTGGCACTATTAAGAGGTATAGCTTTGTTGGAGGAAATGTGTCACTGTGGGGATGGGCTTTGAGGTTTCCTATGCTCAGGATACTGCCGAGTGTCTCAGTTGACTTCCTGTTGCCTGCAAGATGTAGGACTCTCAGCTACTTCTCCAGCACCATGTCTGCCTGCACACTGCCATGCTCTCCACCATGATAATAATGGACTGAACCTCTGAAACTGTGAGCCACCCCAATTAAATGTTTTTCCTTTATAAGAGTTGCTGTGGTCATGGTGTCTCTACACAGTAATAGAATCCTCCAGGAAATGAGCCAAGACCTGCTGAAGTGCTTGCAGAGTGTGAATGAAATACAGAATGGGTAGTGGAGGAAGGTAGTTCTAGATAAATACCATCTAAGGCCACAGGACCTGTTGCAGAAATGAGGATTATAACTGACATGAGTACTTCTGTTGTATTTTGTTAAGAATGTATTTCTATAGCTATTTGTGTTTTCTTTCAATTTCTTTATCATATGCTGTAACATCAATTAAGGGAATATCAATGGTTATCATATGTAAGTGTAAGATACTAGAAGGATGTCTCCCAAAGGACATTGCCATTATTTTTTAATTAAATTTTTTTTCATTTGTTTTACATTCTGACCACAGTTTCCCCTCCCTCCTCTCCTCCATTCCCTGCCCCCACCTCCTTTCTACCTCACCCCCCATCCACTCCTCCTCCATCTCCATTCAGAAAGTGGCAGACCTCCCATAGGAGTCAACAAAGCATGGCACATCAAGTTGAGGCAGGACCAAGCTCCTCCTTCTGCATCAAGGTTGGGTGAGGCAACCCAGCATGGGGAATGGGTTCCCAAAAGCCAGCTCAAGTGCCAGGGACAGGTCCTGATCCCACTGCTAGGAGCCCCACAAACAGACCAAGCTACATAACTGTCACATATATGCAAAGGGCCTAGGTCAGTTCTGTGCAGGCTCCCTAGCTGTCAGTCCAGAGTTGGGGAGCTTCCATGAGCTCAGATCAGCTATCTCTGTGGGTTCCCCATCATGACCTTGACCATCCCATTCCTTCTCAGGTGGTACAATCCTTCCTCCCCACCCCCTCTCTCTTCAACAGGACTCCTGGGACTCGGCCCAGTGCTTGGCTATGGATCTGTGCATCTGCTTCCATCAGTTACTGGATGAATCATTGCCACTATTCTAAATTTATGATGTGTTTGCAGTTGTATGAGGGATAGTTATATCATATTAGGTATAATTATGACCTAGTTAAATATATAATGCATTTGCGATTCTATGTGGAATAGTTATAATGTTTAAGCATAATTATGACCTGGTTATTATTTTACATTTGGAAATTAATCATGACATAAGGAGATATGATTGTGTGTCAAGTTGACAAAAGGTGGATTGTGATGGCTATTCTTGGTTGTCAACTTGATTATATCTGGAATGAGCTATAATCCAGAAATGGAGGGTAAACTTGTGATCCGGACCTTGAGGCAAGAAGACAACTTGTCTTTGATTCAGACCTTGAGGCTGGATGGCACACATTTTTAATCCAGAGGAAGTGGAGTGCATTGGCCATCACCTTTGAGTTATGGAATCAGAGATGCAGGAGCCATGGATTGTGTATGGTCTTCCCATCATGGTCACCTATAGGGCTCCAGTTAGCTAATGGACTTTAAATCTCTGGTCATTATGAAGCTGCAAGCATGCTTAATGATGAACTCTCAGAGGAGTTGGGGGATAGCTTAGTTGGAATAGTACTTTCCATTCAAATATAAGGACCTGGGTTTAATCCCCAGAACTCACATAAAAAGCCATGTGTGGTGACACACACTTGTAATCCCAGAACTTTGCTATTGTTGGTCAGTGGGGTGGGGGAGGAACCCTGGAGACCACTGGCCAGCCAGCCTGGCTTTATTAGGGAGCCTCACAAGATGGGTACCCCCAAGGGATGGCACACCCAAGGTTAAGCTCTGGCCTCCATGTACCACACACACACACACACACACACACACACACACACACACACATACACACACACACACACCCTCTTCAATGATAGCGAGAATAACCAGCTAAACTGTTATGTTCCTGTTGGTGAATCTGGGCTAAAGTATAATGAACTGAAATAAACACTTTTTAATCTTCTGCAAAAGTTAGGAATAAATGCCTCATTGCGGCACTAAACCCTAATATTACTATTCTTACATCAAGGATTCATGAAACTTTGTTTTTAGCACCTCATATCTCCAATTAAAAAATGCTCCATCAACTAATCAAAATATATTTACAATTATAATAAAATCTAAAACCACTACTGGGTGCTTATGATTTACTGTGATCAAAATATGATTTAGTCTTCGAGGTGCAGTTAAACACATGGACCCAAGCAGAATCCATAGATTCCCTGAGAAGTCATTATTGAAATATAAATCCTTAAAAAAAAATAAGACAAAGCACTTGTAACAAAAGCATTAAAACCTGAGTTTATATTTCCAGACCCCGCATAGAGCCTGCATCTGTGATCTCAGCACTTTTACAGCAATCTTGGAGGCTGGGACAGTATCCCCAGAGCTCGCAAGCCATCTGCTCTGGGGTACATAGTGAGGGACAGAAAGAAATCTTTTCTCAAATAATGGGAAGGTGGGGATCAGCACCAGAGGCTGTCATGTGACTTTCACACCCCCCCTGAGGCATGAGTGTGTGTGCCCATCCTCTCACACACATATCCATTCACGCATGTACACACACACACACAGCTGTTGTTGAAGAGCCAGATTTGTAAGTCAAACTTTGTAAGGCTAAGGGGCCACTAACATTTTGAATTTTTAACTTTATCAACAGTAACAAGTCCCCACAAAGTTACCAACCCCCAAACACATAAACTGGAAAAAGAAGAGACTGAGAATGATCTTATTTTTAACTTTATTTTTATTGTTGACACTATTACAGGATAGAACAACTACAACCATATTAACAAACCAAAAGCCTGTGCACAGAAACAAGAAAAGAAAATATATTGAGATGTTAACACAGTCTTTGGGCAATGAGAATATGGGTGAGTGTCTCTTCTACATTTCCACATCTTTGAGGCTACTAGAATGGACACATACTGCATATATAATGGAAATATAAGCAATAAGGGCAGCCTACTAGAACACTATGATAAAGACCCCTCCAAGAAACTGAGAAAACGCACTTCACTGTAATCCCGCACAGCTACCCCGCTATTCCACACTTCTCCACATTTCTTCCATCTGATGACACTATATACTTATTGAGGATGTCCTAATATTCACATACGTGGTGCGCAGATCCAGATGTTACTAGGAACTTGTTGGAAATATAATTGCTTTTTCTACTTCACAACGGTTTCCCAGTTTTCTTTGAGTATGTCTTATATTTGTGATACAGAATACATACATAAAGTTTTTTTTTTTTTACCCAAACACCAAAGATTATTCAAGAAATTTGGAACAAAATATTTAACCATGACCCCCCCCACCCCCAACACTATTTTTAATTGTTTCCCACATTTTTGTTTTAGACATTATGCAAATCTATTTAACACTGTTTTAATCACAAGTTTGTGCGATGACAAGATGGAGAACACAGATGAAGATCTTAACAGTTGTTGGATGTGGGGAATATGGGCAGATTTTTCTTTTCAATTTTCAACTGTATTTTCCAATTTTTCACTGGGTACATAGTATGCTTATAATGATGACATTACATACTAAGCCTTATTATCAGGAGACTATTACAAGGAGCATAGGGAAAACTTCAGATCAAAGTATTTTACTGTAATTACACAGGAGTACTAGAACAACTATCTTGAATGCACGTTTTGACACAGTTATAATATATAACCCTGTGCACAGCAACAAGAAAACAAGATATTAAAGAGTATATCTATCTTTGGATGGTGGGGACATGGATTATCTTTCCTCCACTTTTCTGTTATTTTCCAACTGTTTCATAATGAGTTCCAATTATGTTCACGATGGAAATGTGATCCTTAACTTTTGAGTAACACTACCATAAAGAACATTCTAGAAATTTAAGAAAATAATGCTCAACTATAAGCCTACAACAACACAATAGCTTTTGACTATAAGCGTACATTTTTTTAAACAGTTATAATTGTAGTATAAATATAATTTTGTGTCCTGCTTTCTCCACTCCATTCTGTGAATGTCTACTACACAACTCTCCATGATGATTGCTTCTAAACAACTGCATAAGAATCCAGGGCACTTTGACTTAATTATTCTTCTACAGTCTGGCATTTCAATTATTCCTAATCTTCTACTCACTCAGTTACGGTTAGAATGGACACTCAGACTTCTTGGCAAGTTGCTCTCTAAAAGGGGTCTAGTGGGGGGTAACACTGTCAATGATAACGAACCCCCAAATTTACCCCGATGACATCAACACTGACCTCTATTTCAAGGGTGCTTCCCCCAACACGTCATTACCCCTCCATTTCCCTGGATGTCAGTTCCAACCTGGGGTCTCTCTATGCAGCTGGCCTTCACCTGTGCCATGCCACCAAAAAAGCCTTTCTTCCAACTACCCAGGACACTTCCTTCCATTTGTTCTTACCACCCTGACCTTCCAGTCCCTGCTGATGGAGTTTGCCTCAGCCTGTCTCACTCCCTTCCTAGATCTGCTGTTATCTTGGGACTCCCTTCTTTGGCTCACTCAGTTCTATTTCTTGCTCTTTGCTCATCAACCTCCGAAGACTTTGGCATTCCTCGAGTCTTTGACACACTCCCTGTGAGCCCCAGTTCTACAGATCTAGGAGCCTAAGAGTCAGACCCATTTCCTCAGCAGGTTCTCTCACTCCACTTTCTCTGAAGATCTGTACACGGCTTTCGATCTTTCAGCTACAGATCCGCTTTTTTTTTTTTAAGTTTTTTAAAATTTTTAAATTTTTTTTTCCCCAGCCAACAGAAGGCCAAAAAATTGTCTTTTATATAGCCATTATGCGAGGGGAGGGGAAGTAAAGGAGCGCAGGCAGTCCATGTATAGGACGCAGGAAATCTCAAGCTGGGAAGTCATTTTGTGATCAAGAGGACAACCAATGACATCAAGACAGACGTGACACTCTATGGAAAGCTCGGAAATACTTAGGAGGGCTCAATGAGAAAGAACAATGGGAACAAAAAAAATTAAGGCTGCTGGGGAACCTGAGTCCATGTTAAGCTAGGATTAACTATAAAGAAAGCTTTGTGTGTGTGTGTGTGTGTGTGTTTTTGCTTTTTAAAACGCAAGTTTGACTTGGGGTTGACAGACACATAAAGAACAGGGGGATTAAGTTTGGAGATACACAGATCTAAGGATACTAGCTCCTGGGCGCCCAGGGAGCACACGACTTGTGGCAAGCACATACAACACCACACAGGTGACTCAAGCAACGCTGCCACTTGTCACTTAAGGCAGGAAGCACACAGCGGAGTTAATGAAAGGTTGCCGTGCGGTCCGCTTCCTTATTTACAATGTAAGAGCCTCTCCTGTGGTTCCCAACCTTCATTAGGCACTGCTGTGATCTAGCGATGGTTGTCACCCACTCTTTAAAGGCAAAGACATTAAGATTTACAGGGCAAAGCTTCAGGTTTCATGAATTCACAATCGAACACACGATGAACTGGTTAGAAAACAAAAACCCAAACCTTGAAGAACACCTCAAATGTAACATATTTTTTTTTTTGTTTTTGTTTTTGCATGAAAACCACGGTAAGGTCTATAAAATGTGGTGATGGGTCGGGTCACAGAGACAAATCCACATGTTGTAAGGGGTTACACAGTCAGTCTCAAGGGGGTTGGGTGCACACCAAATGGCTGTGGAAGCTAAAATGTCTTTTTTTCCACACAGCCAGGATTCAAAGACACACGATCTTTCACACTCACTCACACCTTCACAGGACTATCTAAGAGGTAGGGGACAAAATAGTCCATTACTGGGAAGGATACTAATGGGGTTCAAATGATGCACAGTAAAGCTTCCGCAGGATGGACAACACTTACAAATATATGCTAAATTGTTGCTCTCTTCCTCCTCAGGAAAAAAAAAAATCAGAGCCCCAGGCTAGGTAGCTCTGTATAGTAAACTGTAAATTCTATATATAGCACACTAAATCCAAATATATGTATCAATGATTCGCTGTGATTTGCTCATTTATATACACGGCATGAATCATGTATGGGGTATGAAAGGGATGCCATTTACAGTCGATTGGGGCAACCTCGGTGGTCTTGAATATTCACTGGGTTTTCCCTCAATCTAGTTAGTTACTGAGATGAAAAATGAGATGGGTGCTCTATCTTTCCTGAATGTACACTGATGTCCCATAGGGAAGAGCTAAGACTGAAAGAAGCCTCTGCTCTCAATCTCTTTTTTTTCAGTCTGAGTTATCCGATGAGAAGTCCGGTATGAGAATAAGCAAGATGAATTTCTATTAACATTTTGGGTTGGTTTAGGCTCTCGCTGTGAGTTATTAAGGGTCTGGTTCTGGGAGGAAGGTTTGGTTTTGTTCTTTTTGTCCTCAGCCAGTGTGAGAATTCTGGTGTCTGGCCAGGGAGAGGCGGTCGTGGAAGAGCTGCCCGCACACGTCGCATTTGAAGTACTTGTCATCCGCCTGCTCGGCACCACCAGCGCTGGTGCTGGCGCGTTCAAGGTAGCCAGGGGACTCTCCGAGAGCGTTGGCAGGCTCGAAGATGATCACGCTGGCGTGGCTTTTCAGGTGCTCACCGAAGGCCGCGCTGGTAGCGAAGGTTTCTGTGCACTCGTGGCAGTTGTAGTATGGTTCTTCGACCTCAATCTCTTGATCTTCTCCTTCCTCTTCTGGGTCTTCAATGTCTGCACCGTCAGGCTCATCGGCGTCTCCCTCTGGCTCTTCCACATCTTCCTCTGGCTCGTCAGCCCTCTCTTCTGGGTCTTCGATCCCGGCTCCATCTGGCTCATCGGCATCGCCGTTTGGCTGCTCCGCCTCTCCATTGGGCTGCTCCGCCTCTCCGTCTGGCTCAGCAGCTTCGCCATCTGGCCCTTCGGCCTCTCCGTTAGGCTCTGCAGCCTCCAGCTCAGGCTCTGCAGCCTCCACTTCCGGCTCCGCGGCCTCTACTTCCGGCTCAGCAGCTTCTGCATTTGACCCCTGGATCCTCAGCACTTCTTGTGGAATGAGGACATTGGCTTCGACCTCTTGGGCAGTGGCAGCTACTATGTCTGATCCCCCTTCTCGCTCGGGATGGAACACCATGCGCTCGGTGATGACTGTGTCGTCTAGGAAGGGCTGCCCACAATCTTTGCATTCGTACAGTGGGATGTGCTTCCTGAGGGGCTCAGTGAGAAAGGAGGCATGGGTGTAGGAGGGCCCATACTCGTAGGGCTCATCCTTATGGACTTTGGTGTGGTGGTCTCCGAGCTGTTTGGCAGTGAAGAAGCATTCCCCACAGATTGTGCACTCAAAAAGCTTCTCTTCGGTTTCGCTTCCCTGATACTCGGTGAGGGCTAGGCCTTGAATGAAAATCTCCTCCGTCAACTCATTCTGCTCCAGTATTTCATCATCCCGGTGGTGTCTCATGTGCTCATTGAGGGCGGAACTGTGAATAAAGCCCTGTCCACACTGACGGCATCGAATGGCTGACCCAGTAACGGCAGGATTCCTCTCTGCAGCACGATTCCTCCTTGGCCTCACAGGCAGGAGAGCGATGAAACCATCATCGCAGGCCTTTACAGAATACAGCTGGTCTTGCTCATGGACTCTCTGATGCTCGAAAAGCAATGAGCTGTGAGTAAAAGACTCCCCGCATTTTGGACATTCATACAGCTTCTCTCCAGAACATTTATTCTCAAATTCGCTGACGGGATGGACATGAACTTCAGAGTGTTCATATTCGCGACTGTCAACCAGATCCTTTCTGCTGTGGACATCCTGGTGGCTTGTGAGGTCTGTGAGGTCAGTAAAGCCTAGTCCGCAGTCCTGGCATTCATAGATCATGTCGGCAGCAGCGGCGTCATCTTTCTTGTGGTCATCAGAACCTGAGGCCGGAATGGTAGTGTCTTCAGCTTTGTTCTGGCCCTGGGACTCTTCACCATGGGGCTCATCACCGTGGGGCTCCTCACTGCGCATCTCCTGATCAAGGAGTCCATTGTCATGGGGCTCATCACCGTGGGGCTCCTCACTGCGCATCTCCTGATCAAGGAGTCCATTGTCATGGGGCTCATCACCATGGGGCTCCTGGCCATTGGGCTTATCACCATGGGGCTCTTCGCTGCGCATCTCCTGATCAAGGGGTTCCTTGTCCTGGGGCTCATCACCATGGGGCTCCTGGCCATGGGGTTCTTGGCCATAGGGCTCTTTGTCATGAATTTTTTGACCATGAGTTTGTTTATCATGGGGCTCCTCGGCATATTTTTCTTGGGCATAGGTTTTCTGTACACTGAGGTTGTTGCTGGTAGCAGAGCGTTGTCCAAATTCTCTGAATTTGCGCACTTGCTCTTGAATGAAGCGTTCTTGGGCATAACTGGTCTGAGGGTCGCTAGGGGCCAGGCTGCGGATGACAGATCGCTCAAAATGTCGGCTTCCAGAGGGTCTTTCTCTGTCATGAATCTTCTGGTGCTCAATGAGGTCAGACCCATGAGCAAAGGCCTGCCCACATTCCTGACACTCAAAGAACTTCGCTCTACGGCGGAATGCTTGCAGGTCACCAAAAGGTAGGGAGTGGATTACAGAGGTCTCATTGCTCCTGGTCTCAATGTACTTCTTTTTGGCACGAGCTTTCTGGTGTTCACGAACACTTGAGCTGGGCACTGAAAATGTGACATCTTGATTCGATTCACGGGACTCTCCAGAAAGGCTTGGAGGCTCAGCACGGGGTACACTCGGGGGGATGGAATCCGTGTGGTTGCTCTTGTTGCTTCCTTCGTAAGTGTCTTCTCCGGTAGGAATCTTCCGACGCTTATTTTTAAGCTCTGGGATGTAAATGGAGGACTCTCCCTCCTCATCACATCCGAGCAGGTCATTTGCCCTATGACGTTTCAGAGGTCGGGGAGCAGGCAAGCTGTGGATGAAGGATCTCTTGAATTCCTTTCCTTCAAAGATGCTCCCTCTAGAGAGGATTCTGGGGAGAATGCCTCCTGAGGTCTGGGTGCTAGACTCTGTCACTGGTCTTGGTTTAGGGAACCCGAATGCGCCACGACTCTTCAGAGCTAGTGCAGGACCCAAGCTGTGAATGACAGACCTCTCGTAGGGTCTCCCCTGGGAGCCGTTTTCCATGGTAGGGGACTTTGGCTTGTCATTAGGGTTGACGCTGATGGTGAACGGTTTGTCATCTTCGTTTGCAGGTGGTCTTGTTATGGTATGACTCTTCTGAGATTCGGCAAAGGGCTTCTCGTATCCCCTGCCCTCAAAGAAATTCTTTCGAGAACGATTTTTCTGGTGGTCACCGGGGTCTGAGCTTTCCATCAGTGCATCTCTGGCATTGTTAAAGTCGAACAGCCTCTCCCTGTAAGTTTTCTGGCGCCTTCTGAGGGACTGACTTGGGACAAAGGTCTCCTCGCACATCCTGCTCTTATTTTCGAAGGGGTTTCCTCGAGTGTGGATTTTCTGATGCTCCCTCAGGGACGAGAGATGAAGGAAGCTCTCCCCACACACCTTGCATTCATAGATCTTGTCTTTCCTGTACATCTTCCGAAACTCATTGAAGTTTGGACAGGTCAGAAAGGGTTCCCCGAGCTCGCGCTCGCGTTCGCGCTGCTCCCGTGCACGGGCACGCATGCGCTGGCGTTCGCGCTCACGCTCATTCTCTCTGTCGTCTGAGTTGCCTCTGCCATGGGTTTTCTGGTGCTCAATCAGGGCCGAGCTGTGCAGAAAGGTCTCCTTGCACACCTTGCACTCGTAGAACTTGTCTTTGCCATATATCTTCTGCAGCTCGCTGAAGGTCGGGCTAGGCATGATGGCGTCCTCGTTCTCCTGGTCGTTACATTCGGCAAGGTACTCTCTAGCATGGATCTGGCGATGCTCTGCCAGGGCTGCGCTCCTACTGAAGGTTTCTCCACATTCCTTACACTCAAAGCGTTTCCCCCCGCCCTGACCTTTCTGTACCTCATTGACAGCCACACTGTGGATAAAGGACTCTCCGTACTCATAGAGGTTCTCCCTAGTGTGCATGATCTGGTGCTCGACAAACTCGGAGATGACACTGAACGACCTCCCGCACTCATCACACACATACGGATCTGCCGGGAAATCCATCGGCTGAGACTCAGGGACCGGAGGGCAGCTCAGGTTACCCATGCTCATAGCCTGCCTCATCTCACTACCACACTCAAAAGGCTTCTTCCTCACACAGCTCTTATGCTCGTGACCCGAACCCTTCTCATCAGAATCAAAGTGATAACGCCGCTTCCTTTCCAGCAACCGGTTTCTGGAAAGCAGGTCTGCATTGAACCGGAAGCCACCCCTATACGCGCTCCCTTCAGAACCCCTATCCTGGATCACTGACTCTCTTCTGTTGGACGCACCGTCCTTCCAGTTGTCACTGGGCCTGGGGAACCTCGGAGGAGGAGGAGGACGTTCGTGCAGCTCCCTCGCTCTTGCGGATTTGCGTGACACATCCTTGATGAATTTTTCCATTATCACTCCATGAGAAGATTCATCCTCACAGATGCCGCGTCGGTGGGCCGGCTTTTTGGCTTCAGGCATGGGTTTCAGACCTGCAAAGAAACCCCCATATGTAATTCTTCCCCAGTGCCTAAGCTCGGGACAGTGTGTGTGTTTTCCGTGGTGGCTGAGAATGTGAAATGTGGAAGTGTCTCCGTGTGGGGTGGCTCGTCACTCACCTCGGCTGGTGCTTGGGTAGGCACTTCTCTTGGACCTCGATGAGTGGCCTTGTGTCATGTGAGAGTGTCGGTCATCTTCGGCAAGCTGTACTCCTGGTTACAAGAACAAAACGGCGGCTCAAATTTATGTTGAAGACTCAGACTCAGCGTCATAAACGGATCTTTCCCCCCAACCACCCGCAGGAAATACCAACTGTCTCATATTCAAATCTTTGAATGCCTTTCATTTTCTTTGTATTCATTTCCTAATCTGGTGCAATCCACATTTTGACTCCCTTAAGTGCATTCATACCTAGAAAACTATAAAAGACTCCACATGCGCATGAACTCGGTACCCTCATGTAGTCTCTACCTTTGGATCACTTTTTTGAGAGCCTCCATTCTTAGAGGGTCTCGTTAGGTGGGTAGCCAAGGCTCGCCTCAATGGGTGATGCTCAGCCTCAGCACAGAGCGCTGTGATTTCAGGCACGTGCTACTAAGCTCCTCCCCCTACTTCTCCGTGTCTCTAACTCTAACAGATCCCCCAGATTTATGGGTTGTCACAGCAACTGCCTACTGCCCGTTTAGCTTACATGGCTCCTGAAGGAGTCCACATGGGGACCTGGGATCGTACAGAAAAAGTCTGTGACAAAAGCCATCTCCCTGCTCAGCCGCAGTCTACACAATATATATATTCTTCAACCAAAGCTAGACGGATTTCTTTAATACTCAAATCTCATTTCTCCACAGATGGGCAAGGTCACCAAAGACTTCTTGTGATCCTCAAGGTCCAAATATACTAGGCATGGACTCAAATAACTTGGAACAAAGGTAACAAAAGGCTCCAGTCACGGGACTGGAAGTGGCTGAAGGAAGGGCGTGCTTACCCAGTGAGAGCAGCTTTCTGTAGTTCTCCAGGTTGTCCTGAATTGGATTCTGAGGCTTCCTGTCCTCTTTGAGTTCCACAACATTCTGGTATGACTCAGCATCCTAAAACATCAAACATAGGCCTCTCAATGGAATCTGTCCCCACGGATGCTCAAAACGAGAATAATGTTGGCGACATGGGAGCTACGTATATGAAGTTATATAGGAAGTGCTCACGGTATTTGGGGTTCTGAGCGATCCCAGGCAAGTGTTACTAGGGGCCTACATCGTACCTACCTTGTGCTACACTCTGAGGCAGATCCCAAAGACGCATGACACATATTCCTTGCCCTCATGCAGCTTATAATTTGGTTGGAGAGAAAAGACTCATGAAACAATTAGAGAACAATAAACAGTAAATTGGGATACAGATAATAAATGCTACATGGGTTTATTGGAGGGACAGTTCAGGGTGGGCCTGAACAGTGAGCAAAGGTCTTGCAAAGGGCCTCCAGTGGGGCCTTGAAGTGGTAGGTGAAATTACAATATGTAAAAAGGGGGCTGTTGGGAAAGCCCATGCAGGCTAAATAATCAGCATGCACGGTGTACTCATGGGAACAGAAAGAAAATGTGCTCTAGCAGACATCTGGTCAGACTGTGTGGTTTTAAGCTCCCTTCCTGTCTCTCTACTGCATAGCATGGCTACAGCGTAGAGTTTCCAGTGTGTGTGGTTTCCAAGTAACTCAATGCATCCGAAGCTCTCGGCCTTGAGCTACCTTTTTATCTTAATAAATATTTCCCTCAAAAAGAAATACAAAACTGCCTGTAATACTCCGGAGAGTCTTCTCTGCAGGATTCTAAAGGACCTTTGCTTGTCACCCGAAGGCAGTACTGGAGTTTCACTGCCTTGGTGAGCTGCAGTGCCAGGGGTGATGGCACTGAGGCCAGAAGGGGATCCTGGAGTGTGGAGAGGGTGCTGTGGGAGTCTACAGGCTTTGGAGCTGGAGAGAACTGTCGTGTCAAAAGCAGACTGCACCATTTATGAGCTGTGCGACCTTAGATATGGAAATCTTTCAGAGCCTCGGATTCTTCATAGTAAAATGGGGAGAACTTGCAATATTGCAACGTTGTCAGTGAAGATTCCACAATGTGGTTATTGTTTAAATATTAAGAGAAATTATGCAAAAAAATCAGTGTTTTGATGTTAAATTTATTTGTTCTGTTACTAGACAGAGGCTGGGACTTCAGCGGAAACATGGGAAATACAGCAAAAAGAAAACAAAACAAGCATCAGACTTGAAGAAGCTTTATCTATGCAGCTGCACATGTCTAGTCATTAATCAGCAGAGAACCACAAAAATTAGGGCAAAGAAATGAAGCAGAGCTTCAGAAATGGAAGTCTTTCTAGGTTAGGGCTGAAAATGAGGACCAAAACCACACCACAAAGAAAATTTCAGGGAGCACTGCAAACTTCACAAAACCACCACCCCAGAAAGCTGAAGAAAGTCTTTTTGGGGGTCTCTCTCCTCTTTCCATATGGTAAGTTCCTTGGAGGTAAGTGCTCTGTGCTACCCAGGTTTGTTGGGGGCATGGGAATTCACTTACAATGAAAGGCAGGGCAAGCGGGTACACAGACGTACCTGTGATGACACAGGAAACCAGAGGCCAAGGAAGGAGTCAAGAGTTTGGGAGTGTGGAAGACAAAAGGGTCGCCATCCCTGGGACACCCAGAGCCCAAGGGCGATGGCAGATGTCTTATTTTTAATATTTACTTATCTGTCTAATTTGCATAAATCAAAGTCTGAACTACACTGCTTCAATAAAACAAAAACGGTGCTTTTGTACAAAGACAGGTTAATTTAAGTAGCCTTGAAGTAGTTGCTGGCTTTTTGTTTGCCATCAACTGTGGCACCTCAATGTTCAAGAGCTGCAAACAAGTCTGAGTGCAAGAGGTAGCCTGAGGGCAATGCTAACATGGCACAGTTGGGGTTTTCACAGCATGAGCTATACATATGAACTATGAAGGGATCCACATGTGATTAAAAAGATAAAAAGAGAACTTTCTGTTTTGTACATCCTCAAAATGTGATTTGCCCCATCTAGCCCCTGTTTCTACTCTGAGTCACTGGGGATCTGCAGCATCTAGACTTGTACATTCTGCAGACATGGCCCTTGGTCAGCAACTCTTCACACATTGCCATGGAAACGAATATAAGCAGCGAAACTAGATGAAGCTCAACTATGAGATACCAGCAGTCCAGCCCTTCTTTGTGCCAGATGCCTGGCTTTCACTTACTTCTGATCACAAAGCCTTTACTTGTACTCTCCCTAAAGGCTGGGAGAGCATGGCCTCCAGCCTGGTCCACTCCTCCCAGCCCCTCAGAGGTCAGGTGTTGCTGCCCTGAAGGCATTTTCCTTTGATCCAAGTCCAGACTCATGCTGTAATTTTGGTGAACATTGACATGGGCAACAGCATCTCAGAACAGGGATCCTGTCTGTCTTGGCCATGGCTATGTTTCCCGGGGCTTAGATGCTTAATTGCAAAGGAAATGAAGGCTCTGGCTCCTCCCTCTCTTCTGAGGCCTAATTGATGCCAAGGGTCTCCTCCTCCTCTTTCTGTGTCAAGAGCCAGCTCAAATCCCATGTCCTCTCCCCTTTTACCAACCGCCCTACCACTTACTGCCCCTGAACCAATGATTGCTGTGACTGCTAACACAATGTGTCTACCATGTGCCAGACAATATAATAGGAACTCACAGCACACACGGGTGTGTGACTCTCACTGACTCCTCACAGTGGAGCTGGGAGACAATCCCTACACCCATTTTTACTGATGAGGAAACTGAGGTTCAGCTTAGTTGAGTAGCCCAATCCCACACAGCAATAGGTGGCAGAGCCAGGTTTGGGGCCCCATTCTCGTCAGCTCCAGAGCCTGTGTTCTCCCTGCCCAGTCCACTTTCTAGACTCACAACTTTTAATGCTCCTGACTTCCTGGGGCCCAGGAAGATGTTTGGAGTCCTTCTGCTGCTTAACCTATCACGTGACACACACACACTGAGGAGGCAAGCACTCCTCTGGTTGTGCAGATCAATGAAAAGACAGGCAGCAGTGACCTTGGCCACTGGTCACCTGTTGGGATGGTCCCTGCCTCCTCTTTAGAATGACTGAGGGCTCTCAGCCACGAGTGGGCATCTAGGGGCAGATGAAGACATCGTCAGGGAAAAGGCAGGCATCTTTGGTGTGAAATGAAGATAGGTTTTTCTGGAAAGAGAGGAAACCTGAGCATACCTGGGATCGAGACTCATAATCCATGGAACGTCTGTCATCATCTCTTTCCAGTCCAAAATGTGGTCTTGACATCACAGGGAGGGAAAGATCCCGATGAGGCAGCCCTAGGAGGAAGGGAGGCATCACGGGGTGTGAGGCCTGCTCCAACAGGGGTGCCTGAACCTGCCAACCTCAGAACCTACCTGGGATGTGAGTGTGTGCAAAACAAATGTGTATGTTTTCTCTGCCTTCTGTGGAAGGGCCTTGCAACATCCCAGCACCCCTGCCTCCGCCTTCCTTCCTCATCTTAGAGTCAGACTCACGCCGCAGTTGTGTAGGTCCAGGCATGGCGTCTGCATTCTTGCGGTCAGTCACTGGCTCTCTTGGGTTCCCTCATCCGAGCCCAGACATAAAGCCTTGAGGGTCATCAAAGGTACCCCCAAGCTATTGGTAAGTGTGGTGGACTTGCAAATCTCTTTCTGATTACAATTTTAGGATGCACTGCTGGTAAAATGCAGCATCTTTCAAGTCCAGGAGGAGCAAGAGATAGTTTCTGGTGGCAATGAATACCAAGAATACATTGACATGGAGTTGAGTCATTGCATTCTAATTCGGTGGGGCACTTGCTGCAGTGTCTCCCGACACGTGCATGAAACCACAACAGGCATGGTTTCATTACAACATTGTTGTACTGAAAAGGTGTTCACTTTTCAGGATCATATCTGTCTGCAGTACTTTATATTTTTCTCATTTTTGTAGCAATACAGGTTTTTATTTTATATAGAAACATCTAGGTTTTTTTTTTTTATATATCTGCTTAGGAAAAATGCTGCGTAAACAACAGCATAGGCCGAAATAGGTATGCAGCATGAAATGGCTCTGTTGAGAGGAAGTGCAGGAACTAGAGCTTGGGACTAAACATTTTGGTAACAGGAATACAACCCAAATTGAGTGCTAGGGCCTTCTGAGGCCCCTGTGCCCACAGCCTCTGTCCTGAGCCTCTGGCCAGCAGACAACTTACTGCTTCTGGGATTCCTGATGTATGGCCAGCGGTCTCGAGGCTCCACATCTCTGCTTCTGCCCCTGCGCTCCTGGTCTCGGTCACCTAGGCAGGTCAGGTATTTGAGTGGTCAGAAGTGCTTTGAAATGTTTGTGTGTCCTTCACGTGTACACACATGCCTCCTTCGAGGAGCTGGATCCAACATGGAAGGTTCCAGACTCATAGGCTCAGTAGCTATCCTCCACGCTTTTCCCAAGTGGGGCTTGCTTCACAGCAATGACTGAAGTTAAGTCTGCAAGCTAGCTCCACTCCAGACCTCCCAGCTGTTCTCTCAGCTTCTAAATGGTCAAGGCCAAATCCAGGAAACGGACCACAGACCTTCTTCTGTGTCTAGCACAGGCTAGCTGACTTTACATTATACACCGTTCTACTGGGAAGAACCCGCGCAAGTGGAACACGTGTCCACCCTAGGAGCAGTTCTGCTAGACAGCCTTAAGTAGATGCTAAACAGTATCAATTTCATTGTTGTAAAACCCCTGCACGTCCTTCTGTTGTAGGTGTCTGTTCTCATATAAAAATGCCTCAATGAAACTGCTCTCCTCAGCGCTCTGAGTGATGCTCAACACTCTGGCATCCTCTGTGATCTTCAGAGGCCTCGACACCTCTGTGCCTCTTTATAACGGGGCACCTGGTGGGGTGGGGTACTCACTGCTCAAAGAATGGGATGCTCGAGGTGGTGGGGTTTCCCTCCCACAGCGGCTCATGTCGTCGTCACTGGTCATGTCACTGTTGGTGTCGTCTGAGAAGACACCAGACAGTGACTTAGTGCTTTTGCACAGCTGGCCTGTGTTCTCGCGTACAGCCACCCCCTCCCCAGCAGTGTCAGTGGTCAGATCTTCCCCCGCCTGTAGTGGCATCTCTCTACTCCTGCTACTCAATACTGGGTAGGGGACATGG
Organism: Peromyscus aztecus; assembly: GCA_902168405.1. NCBI lineage: Eukaryota > Metazoa > Chordata > Mammalia > Rodentia > Cricetidae > Peromyscus > Peromyscus aztecus. The sequence goes on from CABHPQ010159269.1 coordinate 50,883, forward strand.
CTGCAACCGTCTCTACATCACTCCCACACAAAAGCGGCCATCAGGTCACTGACAGTAATGGAAGGTTCTCTACCTAATGGACTTCCTCCCTTAGGATGGTTTACTTTTCTTCTGCTGGCTCAGTGGTAGTTCTTAGCTGGGGACAGTTTGTTTTCCAGGAATCATTTGGCCACACATGGAGACATTAAGAGGCCAAATCTAGTGGGTGGCCCTATTTCCTTGCCTCTCAAGAGAGAATGACTGGATCAGAACAGCCATCGGTAGTGCCCAGACCCAATCCTAGGGAATGCTGTCTAAGCCAGCTAACTTTGACCTCTGCAGTGTCTCACCTTCCTGGTGGTACATCTTGTAATTCTCCAGTGGAGTGGTGAGTTTTTCACAGTTGTCTGTTTTGCTCACACCCAAGGGCTTGAGCTTTTCAGGGATGGTCGGCTGATCTCCTCTTGCTGTGAGGGTCTGCCTGTAACCAATTGAGGCAGAATTTTTCAGAGCCTAAGCAGGGTTTTCTGAGGCCCAACAGATTCCACATACAGTAAGTTCCACAACCTCTGCTGAAAAAATTCAGACAAGCTGGGGCCTCTCCTGGGATGGCATCTAGCTCTTTAGTCATGTTACTCTCTATCTCACACAGAATGTCTCAGGTTTGGTGGTAGGCAAGTGATTTGGAGTCAGTATTTCCCAAATTAAAAGGTCTTATTTGGAGGAAACAAACACAAAAGTCAACAGAAAGCCTGTGGTAGCACGCATGGACCTGGACATCAGAAGGAGCTATGTGCGTGTAGCAGAAGTCAAAGGCTGGGCACCAGCATGCGCTGCCCAGTGCATAGGAGTAAGAATTGCCCCAGAACTACATCTGAGGAGCTCTCAGGCTGTGTGACAGTGGGCAGTTCATCTAGTACCTTGGACTCTGTCATCTGTGAAATGGGAGCAGCACCTACACTCCTTATTGTGAATAAGCTAAGATTCCTAAGAAGTGTAACTTGCCAATGCACAGCATAGGGAATGTTCTCAAGGCCCCCAGCCATGACTAAGATTGGATGTCAGTGTTCCTCTTTAGCCAAAGTGTTAAAGGGGAGAACACCAGAGATGGACCTGACCCTGCCACTTCTGCAAAGGAATGGATGACCATACAGAGATGTTAATGGTGCTCAAGGATGAGCACTGTGGTGACAAATGATTACATTTTCTCTTTGTTAGTATCTTTAGGCCTCGGAGACTACCACATCGCCATTGACTGTGTGTGCTGTTTCCACTTCAAGGTAGGGAACCCAGTCTCCCATTTGTACCAGTACATTTCAGGTGCCAAGTAGGTACGAGTTGCTGGTAGCTCCCAACTACACAGTGATGGACAGTTCCATTATTTCTATCAGCTCACCTAAGGGAGGCCAAGCCTCTTCCTTCCCTATTACACAACCTTCTAAGGGGTGTCAGTCCCCAAACTTGGTCCTTTTGGGGCTGAGGTTAGCATCATTTCCTCAGGTACCGTCTAAGACATGTCCAAATATGTACGATTAGTCTCACTGTTGCCCAGTTGCCAACTCTCTTTTCTTTTGAAATAGAGTCTTTCACTGGCCTGGAACTCACCACATAGACTGATACACCTATCTTCACCTTACCAATACTAGGGTTACAAATATTAACACCACAGATTCTTTTTTCTGTGTGAGATAAGGTCCGGAACTCAGTAGGTGGATCAGTTAACCTTGAACTCATGGAGATATGCTTGCCCTCCCAAGTGGTGAACTAAAGTATGTGTCACCATGCCCAGCTTCACACCTGAATTAAAACAATTTTTTTTTTTTTTGAGACAGGGCTCCTCTGTGTAACAGTCTTGGCTGTCTAGGAACTTGCTCTGTAGACCAGGCTGGCCTCGAACTCACAGAGATCCGCCTGCCTCTGCCTCCCAAGTGCTGGGATTAAAGGCGTGCGCCACCACCGCCTGGCAAGATATTCTTCTTTTAAAAGGTACTGGATCAGAGATACACCTGAAGATGAATGGACACAACAGAATACTGAAGTATCCACATGTATACCCTCCTCCCATAGGACCCTGAGGAAAGGACTCATTTGTCTTTTTCATTGCTGTGTTTTATAGCAAATCTGTCTTGCCCATACACGCAAAAATATTTAATAAGTACAATCTAGCAAAATTTAAAAAATAAATTATTCATGTCCACAAAAGACTGTCCTACCAATCCAAGGATGGTGCTCTTCTGGGGTGAACTTTATAGATAATGAATTAAAGAGGAGAGAGGGAGCCCAGAAGCACCATTCCACATTTCAAGGAGCTTTCATACAATAAAGATCTCCCTCAAATAAATGCAAAGAAACAGATTAGTAGACATTGAAGGTGTGCCTTCAGAAGTGGGGAAGAAGGCATTCCCTCTACCACAAATACCAGTCCACCTTATTTTGGAGGCCCTGACTAATGCAACTAAAGGAAGAGAAAGGTGGAAATACTGGATTATTTTGATTATTATTGAATATACGAAATATAATTATTTTGTATAATGCTGTATATTACATCGTATTATCTTGAACTGAAAAAATGGTAAATATAGCAATAGAAAATCCCATTAATAGCAAAATAAATAAATTCCCATAAGTATGCCTATAAAGTCTGGGTAAATTTTTAAAAATGTATAGAAAGACACAAAATTTACATCCTAAATAAAGACATGCATAAAACACACACTCTCACACTCACACATACTTATTCTCTCTGTATGTGTGTCTCTCTCACATACACACACACTCACACATTCTGTGTATCTATCTCTCTGTCTCTATGTGTGTGTCTCTGTCTCTCTCTCACACACACTCACACATTCTGTGTATCTATCTCTCTCTGTCTCTGTGTATCTGTCTCTCTGTCTCTCTGTCACATGCACACACTAGCCTTTCTTGTGAGGAGCTTTGACAAGTCACAACTTCTAGAGAATCAATGTAGAGAGATGATGAGCACTCTACAAAAGCAGGTGTAGGAAAGGTGGGAGACTGTCTGTAACATGACCCTGATGTATGAAGACATGTTCTGTCCAGCACAAGGAATATAAGGAAGTCCAGATATGCACTTGTGTGGCAGTACACACACATATGGGGGCTTAATTGACTGATATTGAAGAATTTTTAAATCAGGAAAATATAGTTGGGTTATTTACATGCAAATTATTCTTAGGAGTAAATGAAAGGCCAATTTCAACAAGAGACAAGAGCCATCACTTTATAGTGTTGGATCTGTTACTCAAGCATTTATTTCCAAGATTAGATAGTCTTTGACCTTAGCAAGAGCCAGTGCTGAATCAAATCTCCCTAAAAAATGATGTATTTCAATTATACCTCTCTGGAAGGCCACTAAAGCCTGGTGACAAACATATTGTGATCTAACTAAAATAAGTCAATGTACCCAGAAGAGAACGTGCCTCCTGAGTTTATTAATAACTGAAAGTGAGAACAAAGCCTTTTAATGTGTTGTAACCTAATCAGCGAGTCACATTCTTGATGAATGCCACGGCTTTATTTCCTAACTATAAATGTAAAACACAGCAATACGTTCACGTACTCTAAAATAGTCAGTGGAGGAACTGTAAGCCACACCCACTGATCAAATTTAGTATTGTTACTAACACTTTTAATTTTAGTTTTAAAATTTTATTATTACATGTGTATGTGTGTACCTGTATGAGTGTGTGCATATATGTTCATACATGTGCATACAGAGGCCAGAGGTTGGCTTTGTGTTTCTTCTTCTGTTACTCTCCACTTTATTGCTTGAGGCAGTCTTTTGTTGAATCTGGCCATTTTGTTTTGGCAAGACTCTCTGGCCACTGGGCCCTATGGACTCACCCTTCCCAGGCCCTCGTTGCTGTGGTTACATGTACAGGCTACCACACCCAGCTTTTACATGGGCACTGGGGATCTGAACCCACATTTTCTAGCTTGCACAGCCAGTACAATACCCGCTGAGCCACTCTGCAACCCCTGCGAAAGCCTTTTAAGCCTATACGTGTGTTGCTCTTACTGAGAAATACCGATTTGTGTGTAATAAAAAGGATGATGCTGCCTAAGGAAACAAAATCATAGACGAGGAGCTTGAGTTTGAAATGGCTGGTGAATGACCTGATCTCACATGAAAACTACAGCTGTGTGTTTATCTAAATCTATGGAAGTAAATATAAACTAAGCTGGAGGAAAATGTTCAAATACATTCACGTCTACTACTCATGAAACGGAGAGACCAAAAGTAAAACAAACAAACAAACAAAAACCCAAAATCCAATGTCTATTTAGGGTGTTATTTTAAATTCACAGTCAGTCTTTGGGTGCGGTTTATCTATGTGTGTGATTTTTTTTAAATTTGCAACTTTTTTATAATAAAGCTTAAAATAAAAAAAAACTATGTGAAAAATTAGAAATAAATCTAATGTTTCTTTTTTTTCTTTTACCTAGTTTATTCTGGCTTACCAGCCTTCTCACTGCTCTGCTGGGATCCCCATGACAGGGCCCCCTCCTCTCTGACTCCCGTATCTCCCCAAGCCTGCCTGGGACACCCTGCTGCTATTTGCTTCTCTTCCCAAGTGAAGAGCACTCAAGCTCAAGGGGGGCTCTGAGCTCCCCCCTCCCCGACTCTTATTTCATCCTCTTTACAGACCAAGACTGAATCCTGGCCCCATGGAAAACCTATTTCTTTCATTTCTTGACTCTCCCATACCCTCTGCTTTCTCTTCGTGCAGGAACCTTAGCATAAATGGATATCGGCCAAAGGCACCTGAGTAGCCCACAGATACTACTAGCCTGACTCTGAGCTAGGACCAAGGGAAGCTGAAGAGAAAAGCCAAGTGATGTGGGCTAGTAATGAACCTGCCCTTCCCATGCTGGGCAGAGAAGGATACTGGCTATTATCCCACTTTTGAAGACTTGTTCATAAATACGGAGGCATGAAATAGTCTTTTGTATGGAGAGTAAGTTCAACTTATGACCTGGAATATGTACAACCACAGGTCAGTGGCATTGCCATTGTGGTACGTATGGTAATGCTGATGCCAATCTTTGAATATTTTATAAGACTTTACTTCTATCTCACTTCAAAATTAGAAGAGTGGGCATGTAAATTAGCATCATGTATAAGAAAGATAGACTTTATTAGGTATTTTATCCCAAATGGGGAGTGGGATGGATTTTTTTGTCCACGAAGAGACCATGGTGAGCATTCTGATGAACAGGGACACACACGTTAGGGGCTAAATGTGTCTGGGACTGTGTGTGATGAGAGAAATCATGTGACTTTCCAGTCTTTGGTCTCATGTTCCCACATCCCCATCCGAGGAAAGATAAGCTCCACCCCATCTCCTCCTACCCCGTTTCTACTTACTTCCTCTGTGCCCTCATCATGGCGCACCTACATTCGGCCCACTAACTCATTCTACCTACCTCATTTAAAGGGGGCTGGAATTGAGAACTTTAAAGCCAGGAACCGAGGAGGTTACTCTTGTCATCTCCCAGGGACAGCATGGTGTGCAGTCTCTCCTCCTCTCTTCTCGTTTGCTCCAGTCTCCTGCCTCTTTCTGCAGACCGGCATTCTCTACTTCAGTGTGTTCATGGAGTCCAGTGCTGCCCCAGTCCCAGGCCTCACCTCACCTCTCAGGTTAAGTGCCCTAACCCTGACAGGGTCATCAGCCTGCGTCGCTTCACCCCAAGTCTGACTTTCTTCTAGTAGTGGGTCTCCCACTCACATCCGCTGAAGGGTCAGCTGGGATGCTTAGGACAAAGGCAGCTATCTTCAATGTGGGACGACCTAAGAGGTAGATGACTCCCTAGGGCATAGGCATTGTAACTGGGTCTCTAGGAACTAGACTCTGGTCCTACCTCTCTAAGCTTAAGTGTCCAGTCTGGTCCAATCAAAAATAAGAAAGGAGTATATATGGGACACTGGGATTTAGAGGGGGAGGGGGCAGTAACCTTACATGGGAAAGTGAGCAAGGAATGAATGACCCTCTGGTCTAGTGGCTCTTTCAGGTCATCTCTATAACATCCTGGGCTTCTTCTACCCAATCAATATAAGCTTAGCACTTACCACACTCCAGCCAAATCTCCTTATTGTTGTCCATTCTTGAGGGGTTTCCCCAAAGTTCAGAAAGAGAGGAAATAATAGCTAAGTGTTCAAGTTTCATGATCAGCACTAAGACAAGGCTACTTCAAAGACACAAAATGTCTTCTAGACCAGCGTGACATGTTTGACCTTATCTGAATGGCCAGCTGGTCTTATTTATTTTAGGGGAGAGGGGCATGGGAATTTAAGTCACAATGCATGGCTAATCCAACCATCTACAGGCAAGAGATCTTCTCTAATCAGACCTAGCCTGAATGGAGATGGTGGAGAACAGGGGCAATAAATAAGGAGTCTGGTCTTCTGATCACCATAGCAACCGGCATCACAATGACCAGGTGGTCGCACTAGGCTGTCTTAAAGGCCAGTGCTATCAAGGTTCTTCTACCCCTTTTGTTCTGATTTCATACTCACCCATCAACCTCCTCATTATGCTTTCATATCCCATGTAGGTTTGCCTACAGGGAGAGAATTTGCTGATCACACACTTTCCTATAGTTGGGTCCCTGCTATTTCCTCTCCCACCATGAATTTCTGAACTGGATTTGAGGGAGAACAGGAGCTTTTTTTTTTTTTTCAGTTCCCATGTCATTATACTTTTAAGTAAAGTCCCTGAGCTTTGAAAATGTGGGTCTACGCACACGAATCCTTCAGTAAAGGAAGATCCCTAGCTCTTTGCAGGCTTGAACCCCCTCCTGGATCCCTGGGGCCTTCATGTGGGCCAGGAAAACACCACCCCAGCTCCAGGGGCCCGCTCTGCTTGTCAGCCCCTCCCCAGGCAGCGCTCCCCTGCAAGCAGAGCCAGCTCTTTTGCTAAGCACATTTCCTTACTTTCCAGGTAAAAGGAGTTCTCATTCAGTAGGGAGTATACCACTCACTTCTGGAGTGCCAGAGTCTGGCATGATTCTGTCCCAAATAGGCTGAGTATCAACACTTGCGGATGGACTGAACAAATGCACAACCTTTGGATAGTCTGCTCACTTCTCCTCATCATGTGTTTCATCATGTCTGGTCTGAATCAGTCAGCAAACTAGTAAAAAAGGGAGCAAGTTCTGTAAGGTCTCCCTTCTTGGCACCATTCCGACATGCCCCCTTCTCATCTTCCAGCGGTGGGACTCTAAGCCAAGCATCTCTCACCCGAACTCAAGGTGTTCTCCCCAAACCAAGTATGGCTACCCTGCGCTCTGCAACTTGCAACCAGATGATCCCTACAAGTGTCCATGTGATCTTCATGTCACTCTTGTGGTTCAGACACCTCAGTGGCTTCCCATTGCATTTCTGGTTAAGCTCAAATACTTACCACTGATTTTTAAGGCCTCTCATAATGAAGCCCTCCAACTTACCTTTTCTTACCTTTTTGGTCAGTTATCGTCTCTTCTCTTGCTCCAGACATCCTGGGTTTTCAGCTCCTCTCTGCATCCCTCAGGAACATCTTTGACCCCTCTGATCAGTCTATTCTCCCCATGAAACATACCATTTATAATCTTCAAAGCTCATTAAGGTTCATGAGTATCTCAGGGAGGCCCCATCTGGCCTCTTCCTGATTAAATTAATTTCTCTGTACAAATGTGGACTTTCAAGGGCATAAACAATACAATCATGTTTTACACATTTTTAATTCCCCCATTAATACTCCATGAAAATACTTCCTTTCCTAGCTGAGATGGTGTTCCTAGTACATGGCACAAAGTAGACTCTAGGGTGGTGGCAGGTAAATAGAATTTCTCCTGCTTCTTCAATCACCCAGCAAAAGGCAAACAGGAAGCCTGAAGGAGTGCCTGAGCATCAGGGGGGAAAGATAGGAGACTGGAAAGGAGGGAGTAAGGCTTAGGGGGGGAAATCCTAGCAATTTCATGACCCACCAGAGAGGTATGTGTGTTCTCAGAGAGTACAATGGTGCTCTTATGGTTGTGTGGCATATATGTACATCAGGAAAGTGTCAGTGTGAGGAAGGGTGTGGTACTCGGAGGTGTGAGTATAACTCACCTGGACCAGCCACTTCGCTGTTGGAGGACCTAGTTAGTCTTCCTCTTTCCAGTTGTCTCAAGAAGAACAGAAGATCAAGAAGGCCGAACTGTGGAAGGAAAAGAAATCATGAAGCACTGAATTTATTTTACAATTAGTGTTCTTTGGGTGGGAAGCAACCCCACAACAGCTTCACCTTTTCTTTTCACAGAATGAAAGGTCATGAGCAATCAATTCTTCCCAAGACACATGTTGCGCCCTGGACTTTAATTATAGCCTTTTCCTATGTCAAGGGCACTGAAGAAATTCCTGAGGTATCTTGGTAATTTCAAGGGGATTCTGGATTAAGGTATCAATTTGAGAGCCTAATTGGTTACTAATTAGCTATGTGACATTCCCATCCTCAAAGTGCAAGGAAACATGTTGCAGGTGAAAATTAGAGGAAAACAAATGGTCAAGGAGGGATTTAAAATCTCCGAGTAAACAGTATTGGGAGAGCTCACCCATAGTTTGACAGCCAAAATAGCCTTCTAGTCGCTCTAGTCTTCTGGGTGTTGCCAGTGACTCCTCCCCCCTCCCCCTTACACCCCCTCCTAACAACCCCCCCCAACAACCTCTTCCTTCCCACTGCGTCTGACTCCACCCTTTATCCTTCTGGTACCTATGTATGAAAAGAGTGTCCGCAGTCACCTATGTGTGGATATAAGATGGAGGCACTGCGACCCCTGCCCTCTGCAGTACCCAGGACGAAACCTGTTAGGGTCCCAGTCCTTAGCCTACCAAGATGACACAGGGTTCTGCAGCTGTTACTTATATAAAAAGACAGCCTCTCCCTCAGACCTGCTACCTACAGGTGACATATGCACAGCCAGGGAGGGTGGGTGAGGCTGTGAGGGCTACGTCATCTGGAACGGCACCTGCAAAGCGGG